>JAIUZE010021297.1:0-21044 GCA_022085475.1 Heliosperma pusillum | reverse complement strand
TACGATGACTCGGGAATAGTTAAATGATGTTCGGGATTAAACCGTAAAAGTTATTCTTTAAATTCCGAATAAATTCAAAATAATTATATTAAATTATGATAAATCTAAATAAATCTTAATAAACATAAATT
The DNA here is from genome assembly GCA_022085475.1 of Heliosperma pusillum. Lineage (NCBI taxonomy): Eukaryota > Viridiplantae > Streptophyta > Magnoliopsida > Caryophyllales > Caryophyllaceae > Heliosperma > Heliosperma pusillum. The sequence goes on along the minus strand of JAIUZE010021297.1, from coordinate 20,913 downwards.
AAAAATATTATTTTTTTAAATAAAATTTCGGTCTTCAAACTTACAAGGCGAGTCGGAAAAAGTCAACGAAAGTCAAAGTCGACTTAAAAGTCAAGAAAAGTCAAAGATGACTTAAAAGTCAAGAAAAGTTTATGACGACTTAAAAGTCAAGAAAAGTCAATGACGACTTTAAAAAGTCAAGAAAAAGTCAAAGACGACTTAAAAGTCAAGAAAAGTCAAAGATGACTAAAAACGGTCTTTTCATGAAATCTCTCAAAAATTCCAAATACGAACTCGGAATTTCAAAATACGACTCGAAACAATAAACTCTATTTTAAAAACTTAAGTCTGCTGAAAAGTGTTAGTAAATATTTTTACTAGAAAAATTGGGTACTTTTCGGGTTGTTACAGAGCAACACTTGCTCTCTCTTGTCTTCATGAAACCGGCCAAAGGCCTTATAATGGGCAAATATTTTGCTCATAATTTATTTCACATGCATTAGGTAGTGTATGGTAGTGTATGTAATAATTAAAGCAATTAGGACAAGTTACATCACTAGGTGGAGTGTAGAATTATGAGAGAATAATCATCATTAGTCTCCACTACTACTAAACCGTCCACCATATGTATAAAATGGTCTATTTTGATTTTTGATATTTGCCTCACAAATACTTATTATCAAATGCTTAATTATCTTATATAATCAAGTATTAATTTGATCATATAACAATTATATGACTCAAATTAATAAATAATATAAAGTCAACTTTTAAGTGATATTTTACCATTATATCAATCTGTAATGGGTCCTACAATGCCCAGTTAATTAATATTACAACTCCTTGTAAATATAATTAACTAATTACCTCTACCTCAAAATATTTGCATAACCTCAACGAATTTAATGAATTAACGAGTAATCACTAAATTAAATCTTATTTAACCGTATTAAAATAAGACAAAAATTTATTCAGTCAGTTATCGTATAATTGACTAATAAATTAAACGGAATGAGTTCCTAACTCAATTTCCAATAAATAACTCTCGTAACAAAACATATATCAAATATATATGTAAGGGACTTAATTAAACTGTATCGTATACAAATAATTGGTTTTCTATTTGGGTCTCATCCTATAGGTGTGACCTAAATGGATCTGTTGATCACCGTCGTCATACGACAATAACGTCAAACTCTAGTCAGCTGAGCGTTACCGATTTACGTTAATCAACTGACGTGGAGTATCAAAATATACTAATCATGCCACGTATATTCCAAATGAGTTTTATTATATAAATGCACTATTGTGGAGGACACTTACTCCAACAATCTCCCACTTGTCCGATACAAGTTGTGAATGTAGCAACACTATTGTGGAGGACTCCTCCTTCTACAATATCTCCTACTTGTCTCGACAAGTTGTGTGCTACCGATTTTGTTGTCTCTTTTGTGTCACATCCTCACACTCATTGCAAGTGTCTTACAGGTCGCACTTGCAATTGAAACTTATAAATAGAGTGGTTTTCTCGATCTGGGAGAGTAACAGTCTGACCGGAAAATCTACTAGAGATCTCTTCCGAGCGTGGCCACGCATTTCCAGTTAGTACTCCTCGAGTGGTCCGAAAATGTTAATACCCAACGTGAGTGGACAATTTCTGTTGACCCATCTTACTCTGTATGATGCAGATCACCATGACCTAGAAGATGTCCATCGACCTCCTTTCACGGCACGATCTAGGACATAAACCAAAGTCAATTGGAAACTACACCGACTCAGGTAAATGGTCGCCAGTCTAAAGAATCGCCTCATAGAAATAAAATAGAAATCCCCGCCATGACCAGGCTTCAACAATTTTGATAAGGGACTCTATTATGGTCACTGCCCGACAGAGTGTCTCAACAGTCTGTCTATGTAAACAACCAGTCATCTCCATGACCCCATGGTGCTGAACCAACCATCGATCGACTTACAATCTAGGTACTTCGATACGTCACCTCAAATGAGTGACTAGGGACAAAACACTAAGTTCATCCTGTTCACTTGAATTGGGTTCAACCTTTCTTTCAACCAATTCGGATAAACAAAGTATTAAAATTTAGTCTAACTAAATAAAGGAGTTTTTAATGAAACTCTAACAATGAATGCGATTATCAAATATTTGGAAAAATTGATACGCTATCAATAATTTCATACTCCCTCCGATGCAAACCAATGGTAACACTTACCATAAACGGACGATCCACACCAATGGTAACATACTTTATTTGGCACACAACATTACTATGTTATCCTTATTCCCATTTGATATTTACACAAAATGCCACTATGTGGCCTACCTATCAACCCCACAATTAAACTCATAATTACATACCCCACCTACTTTTTCCCTTTTTACCCCTCATTTTTCCACCTTTTCTTAAATACTCCAATTTTCACCATGTTACCATTGGTGTGGATCGGAGGGAGTATCTCATAATCTCTACCAATTCAGGTACATATTTCAATCCCCATTGAAATGACATGACTATCATGTTCAGCCTGCAAAAGGCATGGCTAATGGATTAGCAATACTTGGATCTTTCCCATCGTTCTGATTGCTATTTCTCTTTGTCTACGTAATCTCATATTACATAAAACTTACTGAGTACGTGTCTAGGTTTGAATCTAGACTTAGGACTTTTGGCCTAAAGGTAGCTCCCACTGTTTTACCAGTATAATGGGATAGGGTATACAGCTATAAGAACTACTTCTAGTCCCTCCAATACTGTCGAATCTAAGCTACTTTCATATGCATCATCATATGATGCAATGTACTCCATTTCCGTTGTGAAATCCGCAATGATAAACTGCCTGGAACACTTCTAGCGGATACATGACATTTATATTTGAAAATGTCACTCCTACTTGGAACCTTTCCAATAGTCTTTTCTTCTTGGAACTCATCCAACAGATAAATCTTCTATAAAACACAGCCAGTTCGTGATTTCAAATTACTTTGATCAGTTTGGAAACTGAAGTCTGTGTAATCCCTTACACACAACTCACTGTAAACTCCAAATACATGGAACATATCTTTAGTCCTTCGCAAGCACTTAAGGATGTTCTTTATGGCTATCAAATGACTCTCACTTGGATTTGATTGCAAACGACTTCTCATGCTCAAAGCATGCGAAATGTCGGATTGAGTATACATCACAGCGTATATAATTGATCCCGCAGCGGAAGAAAAAGGAATCAATTATCATGTGTTCAACTTCCTTGAACTAGTCAAAGATCTTATCAATATAAGAATTTTGACTCAACGCTAATATCCTTCTAGATTTATCTCCACAAATCCAGATATCTAAAAGATGTATTCTACTTCTCCAAAATCTTCCATCATTTAAAATGATCAATATGTCTCCACATATAAGACTGATGAAAACCATATTACTCCCACTAAACTTCATTTATAATCATAATTCCTCGAGATATCGAGAAATATTTTATGACATGATTGACACACTAATTCCAACTCTTTAGTGCTTACTTAAGACATCCTCTTAAGCTTGCAAATTAACTTAGGATAGTTAGGATCTACGAACACACAGGTGAATATAAAATATACGACCTCTTCTAGAATCGTATTCAAGACGGTGGTTCTTGAGATCCAATTGACATCATACTATTATGATATGCTGTAATCGCTAAGTATATTCGAATGGATCGAAGAATTAAGGTTGGTGCAAAACTCTTTGCCTACCAATTTATCTTTGAAAACATTTTAATGTTCATCCATGCTAATTTCGATCTTAAAAATCAATTTACATTGAAGAGGTCGTACTTCTTCAAGTTAAATTTACCAGGTCACATACCTGACCATCACGCATGGAGTCCATTACGAATCGCATGACTCTAATCCATAACATGAAGTTGGGACTAGAAACAGTCTTTTATAAGTCACAGATTAGAATTAATCACTATTAAGGTGTGATAAAATTCCACCTGACCTCTTAGGTTCCGAAGAAACAACTACTGAACAAGCAATGAGGAAAACCTTTTCCGGACCATATACTCAGTTTGTGGCTCTTGAAACATTTTCTCCCACTCTGTCTTATCAAGAAATGATCGTATTTTTATTGAAAGACAGCATCACGAGTCACAAATGCTTTGTTCTCGTGGTCAATGTAGGATTATTGAGCACTTGTTTCATTTGGATAACTTACAAATTAGGTATGCTATCCACCCATATCGTATATGGAATGAAATCACACTGTTTTAAATGTGTTTTAGTATGGTGGGAAAAGAAATAGCAGACAAAAATATTAAGATCCCAAGGTTAGTCAAATAGCTCAGTTTGACTTGACAAAGACAAAACCATATCGTATAAGATTCTGTTTCTCTATTTAACAACGCCTTATCTCATAATGTGTGTTAGAGAAGTTAACTCGTGAAATTATTTCACAATACTTTTGTTGAAAATCAAAGTCAATACTTAGATATTTATATTTACGATTTAGTCGTAAGTCCTTGATCTAATAATCTTAGTGGTTAACTACTTCACATTGAAGCTCTTGAACTTTTCAAAGATTTCTCTTAACACCTCATTAAGTAGAATCAAACATAATATCTACTTAAATCGTCGGTAAATAAAGTGAAGTAATCATTACCATCTCTGGTTGTGTTTGTTATTGGACCACACATATTCTTATGTAATGGGGCCAATAACTTACTAGTTCGATTTGTTTTTCAACAAAAGGACACGAATCATCTTGCCTTGAATAGAAGATTCGCACACCATAAGATTCAAAATCAAATGTTTTAGATGTGCTACACAATCCAGAATTAAGATTAGATTTGGGTCACCAATTTTGAGCCTTTTTTCAATCTATATGACAAGTAATTTCTAGTTTAGGTCAAGAATAAAATTACCTTTGATTGGTATGGGATTACCATTGACCAAGTATAGGCTTAAGAAGATACAACGCTTGTTCCATTCACAAAAGTGAAACACTTGTGTCGTACACTAAAGTGGATACTATATTCTTTATTTAGAGGTCGTGTACATAATAACTTTTATTAAAGTATACCTCTAAAACCAAAACTAGATTGAGCACATTATAACTTTTATATGTCTCGATAGAAATAAGACTACAATAGTTCAATATCTCTTGTAGGTCGATATATAATCATGGCTAGTCGTCGCACGAATCATTATTATATGCATTGAATACATCGATGAAAACCATAAATGGGTATCTAATACCCAAAAAATTTCATTTAGCAAAATAAATGTCGATCATATAGATATTATGGGTGAAAATAGCACACCCAATATCTAACTCTTTAGAAAACTTGGGACAAATTCTTTTCTAGTATCTTACACTGAAAAATAGAATCATCAAAAGTTGGGTCCGACACCTTGCTTGGGTTTTGACTTTACTATTCAAAATAGACTTGCCTCTTTCCCTCGCCTTGTGCCAACATGGTGCCAACCTACTCTTGAACCTCGTCATATTCTTAACAATCAAGAATAAAACATCTTTCCTAGAGCTCCCACTCACTTTCATGAATCTCTATTTAGACCAATAGATTAGAAATATAATGAAGACTTTTCTTCATTTTATTCATGGTTTTACCTTCAAAAAAGGATAAACCTTTCATGAAATGACTACGATACTTAGTTATTCACGATTTTAAATAAATCGATTAACCTAGTCGTCCCAACTGATTTGGCCTCTTTTGAGGTAAGCCTCGATAAGGAGCATTATGACGACATACCAAAAAAATTATAAATATTTTCGTTGGAGCAAAAAGATTGATGCACCGTTGTAATAAGAAAACGTCACTAAAACAAAATCAAAACGTTTTTAACTAAGTGTGACTTATTCATATACTCTTCATCTGAGATATTTGAAATGGTGAATATGAGGATCAAAAGAAAAATTCATTTTGTCATTAGCTACGGTGGTTTAAACGGAGATCGCAATCAAAATGCTACCGTATATCGTCATTGCGCGAATAAAATAAATATGAACGGAAAATAAACATTCATTGCTTATATATAATTTACTTGTAAAACATTTTTAAACAAGTCACTCATATAATGACCCCTCACGAAATTATATAAGTGATTCCAAGACCCATCATTAGACAAAAATAGTCATCGTATACTACCTTTATCTAAAAATGGTAAGTCAATACTTGACTAATTCTACCCTTAGAACTCTTGGTTGACGGATTTCAACTAAATCCATCTCCTAGTCCCAAGATAACGCTTATCTCGTTGAGTCCAATCCAATTTTAGCTTGTGATTATTTCACCCTACTTACCCGAGGTAAAAAGGGACCCACGAGCGTGGTAGCCCTAATGAACACGAGATTCATAGGTGTTACTAATTGCTAAGGCTAATCTCAAATTTTTAAGTCATGTGAGATGTCTTGTCAATTTAGTTATTAATTCCCTATAAGCGAACTAAGTCGGCGAATTTTGAATAACGTTGAATTGACAATCGAGAAATAAAAATGCATGTTGGCGATTTTGGCATGAGCGAAAACATAAAGCAAGAAAATAATAAATCCTAGTATGGACACGTAGCTAATCCAATTAACTAGAGATTACCAAATCGGAAACCAACTCCTTGGCCCCTTGCCTCTTCGCGGTACATGCTCCAAAAATGCACCGTCTTTTGGAACACCGACTTCAGGAATCTCCGTCTTCATAATAATTAATTACAAAAGATACAAATAAAAATTCTATTATACATTTGATCTAGAAAATGAAATTAATCTATTACAAACGGCGATACGAGATCGCAAATAAAATTACAACCGAATCGGTATTCCCTTACATTACGGGTAATACCAATTAAAATAATCTAGGCCATACTAGGTACAACTTGCATTAAAATTTAAACAAATGACATTCATTCTTTTAACCATAACATAATAAATAAAACGCTGTAAAATCATACCAAAATCGCCCTTAATACTTATCATGCTCATTCTAACTCGGTTTTATGGATTTTATCGATTTTTAACCATTAAAAATCACTAATCAACACTTAAATTGTATTTAAGCTCAAACTAATCAACACTTAAGTTGTGTGAAGCGTAAGGTTGATCAAAAATGGTGGTTAGGGTTTTGGTTGTTTGGTGAGGAAGAAGAGGTGAGTGGAAAAATGGGGGAGTTAGGGTTAAATAAGGTGAGTGGAGAAATATGGGGAAAAAGCCCAAAATGCGGGTTAAGGCGTAACCCGCACAGAATTCCGAGTAGAGTCCGAATACGAACTCGGATTTGCTAAATTAGACACAGGAAACTAAGTTCTAACCTAAATCTAAAATTAGGCTAACTAATATCCGTATTATATTATTAAGATTAAATATGGTACATTTGCGGGTGTTACAAATTGTCAATCTAACAAGATGAGTTCAAGAGCACTAGAATAGAAGCAGTGACTAAACTAAATATGAAAAACACATATAAGGAACTTAAAATAAACAAGAATCTAAATTTCATTTCAAAGGTAGAGATCCTTAAACCAATTGCAATTAACGTCTTTTCCCCTTTTTTTACTTTTAGGTTTAAGAATAATTTATTTTTAACACTAATGATAGAAGTTAAAAGGACTTTTAATATGATGTTTAGGAGTTTTACATAGGGTTAGGTAGACTAGGATGAGTTTAGGAAAAGAGAGAAAAAGAATACAATAACAGTACGAAGTTAAGGAAATAAAAAGAATCACGCGCTGCTATAGGTATGGTTGCTCGATCGAGCAAGCACCCCTTGCTAGATCGACCTAACTCTGTTCGATCGAGTAAGGCACTCTAGATCAATCATGAATTTTCTCAACTTTCAAAACAACCTTTGGGTTGCTCGATATAGCAAATCTCTTGCTCGATCAAGCGCCCTAAAAAAATCACGGTCTTACAAAAGTCATTGAACCGGATGAAACGAATTCTTTGCAGAATCGTGTCGTCACCAGTCTTTGTCTTTTGGAAATGTATTTTCGTCCCACATTTTTCACTATCATGGTTCATTTGACTGTCCACTAGTCCAAGAGATTTTGTATCTTAGACCAGTGTATTTGAGATTTCAGTATTCATTTGAAAGCTTGATGAAAATTTACAAGGATTACTCATCTAATAGGTGTTGTCTAGAGGGGTGTATTGTCGAACGACCTATCATCAAAGAAGCTCTATCATATTGTTTTGCGTACCTCTCCATCGATGAGTTAATTGAAGCTCCTAAAAATCGTCTAGATTTTGGAGTGCAGTATATAATAATTATAATCATTATACGTTTTCTTCTTAAATATAAATTTGGTTTATGCACTATATTATAATGATTGAATTTTTCTTCCTAAATATTTTTCTTAAATATACTTACCAAATTTGTTTTGTCTTGCTATCAATGTGATTTGCTGTTATATATCAAACTAATGTTGTATACTTTTCTTCTGGTAGGGGAGAAACATTGATGATTGCACATTTCATTTAGAAATATGAATTAAAAAACGACAACGGTTATAAATAAACCGTTGTTTAAGTAGTGTACATTTATAACGGGTACACCTATTGTAAATAAAAAAGGAAACGGTTCTTCAAAAATCGGTTATTTTTTTCCACAAGAAATTCAGTTTTTCTGTACCCGTGTTTAAAAATTATTAATAAAACCCTCCAACTAATACTCATGCAAGTTCATTATATTAACACATAAATGACAAGCTAAATGATGGTCGTCGTTAGACTCTAATTATCCTAAATTAAAGGGTAGTAAGGGTAACTAAAGGGGCGAGCCCAAGGAAAGACGATAATAAGCTAAACTACAATCTACACTCTTGACAAGCACTAATTAGACACATTTACAACTTTGTAAAAAATAATGACAATTAAGAAATACTAAACTTACTAATTGCAAACAATGATATTTATAATGGGAAAACAAATAGATGAAACATAGATGAAGAGATTTAGTTGAAATAGTAACATTATAGAATCAATGATATGAACTTTTCTAGTCTAGACAATCTATAAAACACCTAAAATGCACTAAATCAATATCTTTACAAAGCAACCCAACAGAAAAAAAAACGACTCCACATAGATTCCAGACAAGTCAAGTATATAGTCAATGTGAATTAAATCACCCACAAGAAACCATTTGTAAGTTTCTAACACACATTAAAACATGAACATCAACAAAGTCACATGCTTTAAGTTTTAACCTAGAGCATAGGCTAGAATCTAACATTACTAAATGAAATCATGCTAGTAACAAAAGACATGTTCATTCCTACTCAAAAGACTCCACCTTTACAACAAAACAAGAGTAAATAAAGTTTGCTAACATAGATTCCAGACAAGTTGGAACAAACCTATCAAGAACAAGGAATAATAAAGTAAACAAGCTGCAAACGTGATCAATCTCAACATTCTTTCGCTCAACATAAGAAATGAGCATAAATAAATAAAATAAATAAAGAAGCACAAGTGTTAAGCGTCATACAATGTGAATGTTGAGTGGTTTGATCAAATTACATCAAAATAAAAGGAAGTTAGCCTTCCATAGTCTTCAAATTAAATACCCAATAATTAATCTAAATTAAGCTAATACATAATATTTGTGAAATATTAAGAGAGTTTAGTGTAACAAAAGTAGGTAGAATAGTTTGAGACAAAAATAACTAAAATTTTCCTCCTTTTATACCAAAGCTCCACAAACCTAGACGTCATAGGAGAATGGGCCTCCAAAATCGTAAGAGAGACGAGATTTGCTGGCATGGAACCTGAGAAGGACGCAAGGGCGCAAGCTGTGTTGTAGGACACATCTTGCGTTTTTCACTGCTATAGCTTCTTGGGAAAATCGCCTAGTATGACTTTTGTTGACCAGATTTCCGCTTACTCGTAGTCCATCTTGGCTTCTAGGTTAATTATCTTTTACCTCCCTGGTATCACTTCTCTTGAACCAAGTCTTCGGTTTGACTTTGACTTTTGTTGACTTTGCTTGACTTGCGGTTTGCCCGTGTTTTCCTTGAGTTGTGTTCATTTTTCATCCAAAAATTACCAAGTGACATAGAAGCCCTAAAGTACAAACAATGATCAACTCAAATACAAATTTCTTAACCCAAACACGAAAAGTGACCCAAATCGATGGAATTGACACAAACACGAGACAACCTAAATTAGCATGAAACAATTGCTAACGACCGTTATGTAATAAAAAAATAGACTTAAGAAATTTTAAAAGACACGACACAATTTGACGTTATTAATAAACCCAACCACATAAAAAAAGTTTATCACTGAGCTTCTTCTCACCGACAAGCCTTTGTTATCTTCGTCACCAGTTCCATTTACATCGGCGTCACTACAAGTCTTCATCGTCATCGCCGTCGCAACCGTCTTCTCATCTCAAATCGTCGACTTCTCGTCTTTAAAGAATTAAACCCTAATCCTTCGTCTCCTCAAGTTGACGTCTTTGTTTCTTCTAGTAGTTGTGTTATTTTTGTTGAAGTAAGTGTCATCCACAGTAGTGCATTGATATAATAAATCTCATTTTGTAATATTCGTGGGATAACTAGTATATTGATACTCCACGTCAGTTGATTAACGTAAACAATAACGATCAGCTGAACCCTTTCGGTGATCAACTGACCCCTTTCAGTCACACCTATAGGATGAACCGAAATAGAAAACTATTATTTGTATACGATACAGTTTAATTAGTCATTTACATGTATATTTGATATATGTATGGTTACGAGAGTTATTTGTTGGAAATTGAGTTAGGAACTCATTTAGGTTAAGTTTATTAGTCAATTATACGATAACTAACTGAATAAATTTTACGTGTTATTTTAATACGATTAAATAAGATTTAATTTAGTGATTAATTGTTAATTCATTAAATTAGTTGAGGTTGTGCATCTATTTTGAAGTAGGGTGATTAGTTAATTATGTTTACAACGAGTTGTAAAATAAATTAACTATACATTGTGGGACCCATTATATATTGATATAATGGAAAAATATCACTTAAAATTTGAGTGTATATTGATTATTATTTTGAGTCATATAATTTTTATATGATCAAATCACTACAAGAGAAAGCTTGATTCGCGACGGAAAAGTCTGTCACAAAATATAGTCATTCCGTCGCCAAAAACAATTTTGCGACGGATCTTTCTTGTCGCAAAGTTTCGTCGCAAACAGTAGTTTCTGCGACGGAATAGTCTGTCACATGCTTGTCTATGAGGGAATATTCGTCGCCAAAAGAAATGGCGACGGATAGCAGGTGGCAGTCAAGTCAAACAAAGAGCCACATTTGCGACGACAATTCCGTCGCAAACTTTGACTATTTGTTTGACTTGACTTCCAACTGTCTAGTCAAGTCAAACACATAGTCAAAGTTTGCGACGAAAATTCCGTCACAAACTTTTACTATTTGTTTGACTTGACTGCCACCTATCTAGCCAAGTCAAACAAGTAGTCAACGTTTACGACGTAATTTCCGTCGCAAAAACACAAGTGCAGAATGCACTGCTTTCCTGCATCCCCAATACGCATTAAAACCACCAAAAACCTGCAAATAACATAAATTTTCCAACAGTAAACGTACCACAATGTTACTAATGTAACACAAATACCATTGATCAGCAAAGTTTTGATTTTATATCATAAAAGTCAAGTCTTACAAATAAAAGGTTTAAGTCCGAATTAAGTTTAAAATAACTAACTAATCACTCAACCAGACGTAGTGAATAGAGTGAAAGGCGTGAATGGGTTGGGCCTAGCATTATCGCCACCATCATCATTAAAGTCGTTTAGACCTTGTGTAGGACCTCCATTTATGCAGCTATGAGTACAATTTCTTCCACCCTGACTCAAGTACACTTCTATAACTGCAATCCTTCGAGCTTGCTCGTCGCGCTCTTACCTAAGTGCCGCATTCTCCTTTAACAGCTTAGTAGCAAAACCTTGGGTGAACTGAGTCGGAGCTTAGGTACAAACACAGTGCCTTTGATGCTAAAACAAAAAATGTGCCGCTGGTCCCAATCCGTAGCATCTTCCCTTCTCGTCAAATACAGTCTCCTCAAAATAGATCTCATTATCGTTTATGTTTTCGACTCTTTGACTTTGAAGCTCAGATTTCTTTGACATGATCTTACTCTGCATCACAAACAAGCTCAGAATTAGTAATTATCATTTAAATAGTTAATGTAATTAAATATAAATGACAAAAATAAATCAATTAGCGAAATAATGCATAACTTACAAAGAGTTCAGCTGGTAATTTTGATAACCATCCACGAATGTTGTGCTTCTTTGTCTTCTCTAAGACTGTCACGGCATTTGGGATATCAGATGAATTTTTTCCGATCTACAATTTAAATACTTGTTAGTATAACATAGATATATATATATATATATATATTTATATGTAAGTATTAAATTATGATTAGATAAATAAATAAAATATTAAAGAAGATATTTACCATTTCGTCCATGAGTGTCAAGGTATTTTTTCTACCCATAATGTGAGTAGGCAATGCCTTTCCCTTCTCTTCACATCCCGATCTACGATTAGCCGAGGCAGATTCAGATCTCGCAACGAAGTTATGATCTTCGACGTGCCTATTCTTAAGATTTCTAAATAAGTCCAAAGGAATCCACTTCGGCCTGTGCTCCTGGTCTATTTGCGAAGCTCGGTAGATCATATGATGTAAGCGGGTCTTCATGGCATATTCCCAAGCTTTCCTTACCATATCTGTATGGCAAAGCTCGAAAGAAACCCTTTGCTGTCATGATTAAAAACATAAAGTTAGGAAAACATTAAGTAAATAAACAAAAAAATAATAAATCAATAACAAAGATAAATTGAGAAAAAAAATTGATATAGATATGATTATAATAAAATCATAATTCATACCTCAAACCAGTTCTACCAAGCCGACCGCAAAGTATTTGACGCCTCTTTCCAGTTTGGAGTGTGTTCCTTGTACCTGTAGGTTATGGTCTCCGCTATCAGTTTAACCACATCTGGGTCACTGTACCTGAAATCAATTATCATAGTTAAATACATTTTATATAAATATTATGATATTTTAAATAATCATAATTATAATTAATCAATTAAAGTAAAAGTGAATTAGTCTTACCAGACGCCTGTTTCCTTATCTGGATCGAGACGGACTCGGCGAGTAGTAGTATCCACCTGTGGTTGTTGCACATTCCCGTCATTGACTTGTTCATTCTTATCCTCCTGCTCTCGGTTTCCTACATTACTACAACTACCTCTCATTCGCCGTCCGCCCGCCATATAGAGAAAAACTAAAGTATTCAAAGTTGTCATGAATTAACGAACATGTACAATTATATAAGAAACTATATATTCTTATTAATGAATAATAAAAACAACTGTCAACAGCTAAAATGAAAGTGCTTTGCAAACGGCATACATTTACAAAAAGTAGTTTCAACTTATACAAGAATTAGAAATAATCTTATTCATCATCACTACTTGAATTTTAGATTCGTAAATGTTGTATTTAAAAAGAGAGTCTATAAAATCTTCTTCTTCCTCTTCCTCTTTATCTTCCTCTTCATCTTCTACTCCGTTTTCCTTCCGCTTTAGTTTTGAATACTGCTCACCACTTATCTTTATCTCTTTTGATATGTGAATATGAAGTATAATAAACTTGTTCGACTTGATACGCAAACATAAATGGATCGTATTTTGGAAATTTTCTACTTCGATTAACATTCACAACTTTATAATCCTTATGCACTTGCATTCCTTTTTCAGAATTATCTATCCAATCACATTTGAATAAAATAACATTATATGTGCTTTTTTCGCCTGTGTACGATAATTCAACAACTTCATTGAGTGTTCCATAGTAGTCAGCTCCCTCAGTCAAACTTACACATACTCCATTATTAATTGTAGATTTTTCCAAATCTGACCCATCTTTGAAAGTGCGAAATTTGTAGCCATTAATGAAATAACGTTTCCATGTTCGCACCTTTTTCGAATGACCTTGTGCTAAGGCATTGAGAACTGGATCTTTTAAGTTGTATACCTATCATTGTTAAATTATTATCAAATTATAATACCTTTAGGTATAATAAAAAAAAAAAGAGTAATCTGGTGTTAGTATGTAGTATGTACTTAGTTGACCTCTAAACCACTGGCGAAATCTTGTGTCAAATTTGTTCCAAATATCCTCGGCAATGAGAAATTGGGGATAATCTGTTTTGATATAATTTTGAAACATCCTATAGTCATTATAAATAATGTCGAATTAAGTAATAGTTTTTAACATGTTATAATTCTTAATAATTAAAGTTCCAAAGATCGATTTTTTACTTACATTTCGTTATGCTTTAATTCATCTAAATCACAGTTAGATAAAACATATAAGTGTGCACGTTCATATTAGTTGTCTTCTAAAAATCTTTCACGACACTTTCCAGAACTAATACTCCCGTGATCTTGAAAATTCTCGGGTAAGGTAGAGTACGTAGGCTTTTTCAAGCCTACGTCGTGATCCTTTGCTTTTTTGTCTATGTTCTCTTCAAAATAAAAGGAACATAAATTGGAAATTTCTTCAAGCAAATACGCGTTGCATATAGAAACTTCAACACGCGCTTTATTTCCAATCTTTTTTTTTTCAAATGATTTAAGAACCTATAAAAACGTTGGTTAGGATCGAATGAAATTAAAGTAAGTAAATTAGATAATTGTTGATTTAATTACCTCTAAAAAGGATACATCCACCTATATTGCACTGGACCACCCATTTTCAATTCATACGGGAAATGAATTGGTAAATACTCCATTGAGTTAAAAAAAGAAGGTGGAAATATCTTCTCTAGCTTGCAAATGATTTCAACAATGTTTTTCTTGAGACTAGTTATTTTTTCAACTTGTATCGATGAAGTACACAAATCTCTGAAAAATTGGCTAATCTCAGTTATTCCATTCCACTCATTTTTCGGGAGAAGGTGCCTTAAAGGCACTGGAAGTAAACGCTCCACAAACACGTGACAATCATGACTTTTCAATCCATGTAGTTTCAACTCGTGTTTATCATCACATCTACTCAGATTTGAAGCATAACCGTCCGGAAATCTCAACTTGGATATCCAATCACACAACACCTTCTTTGTTCTTTATTCAAAATGAATGAATCCATTTTTCGCTGTTTAGAACAAACTGTCAACATGTCCTTTTGTGCGTGTGGGGGTAAACTTTGTCTTGTTTTTCACATCCATCACCGTGTGAATCAGTTTCTCGAAAACGTTTTTCTCGATATGCATTACATCAAGGTTATGATGAATTAATAGTGCTCTCTAGTAAGGAAGCTCCCAAGAAATGCTTTGTTTCCACCACCCGATTCAAGTAACTTTTAACGAGTCCAATTCAGCTTTACTTGCATCCACAATTTTTGGCAAATGCTTCACACAATCCTACACTTCTTCACCCGTTAATCTCGTAGCAGCAAAATCTTTCTGTACTCGTCCTTTTCGAAAACTCACTTTATCTTTTGGGAAAACATGATCAGGTTGTAAGAACTGTCTATGACAATCAAACCAACTCCATTTTCTACTTATTTAAAGCCAAAACGACTTAGTCTCCTTCTCTATACAATATGGACACGCATGTTTACCAGCAGTTGACCAACCCGATAACATGTCGTAAGCAGGAAAGTCGTTGATAGTCCATAATAGTACGGCTCTAACATCAAAGTTCTGCTTTCTAGAGACGTCGTATGTGTACAACCCTGTCTCCCAGAACTACTTCAACTCGCAAATTAACGGTTGTAAATAAACGTCAAGGTGTTTTTTGGGACTCGACGGACCGGGTACAAGTAATGATAGAAACATAAATCGTCTTTTCATACATAGCCAAGGTGGTAAGTTGTATCGAGTGAGCATTACCAGCCAGCAGGAGTACGACTTTCCGTATTGACCGAAAGGTGCGAAACCATCGGTACAAAGACCAAGTCCAATATTTCGAGGCTCACTTGCAAAAGAAGGATGAAGGTGATCAAAATGTTTCCAAGCCTCGCCGTCACTTGGATGAGACAATATCCCGCTGACACGTGGATTTTCATGATGCCATCGCATCTCTGCCGCAATTAGTTTTGCGGCATAAAGTCGTTGCAAACGCGGTTCCTATTGGGAAATAAGTTAAGATATTTTTCCCGACCCTTATGCCATTTGCATTCTTTTGTTTTTTTATATCGATCTCTACCACTTTTTCTACACTTACGAGAAAAATATCATCCTCCCAAAACAATATACATCCTTCTTCTCACGCATCTATCTTTACATAAGGGAGTTGAAGAGCTTTAAGAAAATTTTTGGTTTCATAGAAGTTACGCGACATAACATGATTTTCAGGAATAATGTCCCCTATAAACGACGCGATACCATCTACACATTTGTGGGGTAGATTGTATTCACATTTCAAAGTGATGACTGCAACAAAGAGAGACGACTCCCCTCATAAACCAGTTTATTGGCATGTTCCAACATTTTGAAAAAGGCTATTACATTAGGATTTGGAGATTCATCAACCACTTCGGCGTCAAAATTTTCCATTCTAATTTGATTTATGTTGTCGCGCAACCCATCCTCCACCATATCCCTATTTGGATTGTCAGACCTCTCCTCAACGGGAAAATTCTAACCATGACACACCCAATCATAATGGTCATCGCAAAAGCCCCAAAGCCCTAGGTGTTTTCATACTTCTTGTTCGGCTAAATTTTTTTTATTTCTACACTTTACACACGGGCACTTAATTTCTTTAAATCTACCGTAAGCTTCTTGTTTCTGAACAAAATTAATTAATTCATTAACACCCATTACAAACTCGTGGCTTAGTTTTTTTATTATAATCCAATCTTTCATACATCCACGCCCGTTGTACTATTGTCATTTAAAATATACATACACGTTTATAATTATTATGATCGACTTAAATAAATATACAAAACAATAACAACAATAACTAAAAGTGTACTATTAGCAACAACAACAACAACAACAACAACAACAACAACAACAACAACAACAACAACAACAACAACAACAACAACAACAACAACAACAACAACAACAACAACAACAACCAACCTCCAACAACAACAACAATAACAACAACAAATCACAACAACAATAACAACACAACCAACCTCCAACAACAATAACCCAACCAACCTCCAACAACAGCAGCAACCAACCTCCAACAACAACAACAATAACAATAACAACAACAATAACAACAACAACAACAACAACAACACAACCAACCTCCAACAACAACAACCCAACCAACATCCAACAACAACAACAACAACAACAACAACAACACAACCAACCTCCAACAACAACAACAACAACAACAACAACAACCTCCAACCTCCAACAACATCAACAACAACAACCTCCAAAAACAACAATATTAACCACAACTATCTAACATCTTCAACCTGAAAAAAAAACAATATTTCGAGATCATGGGGTCCTTATCTCTCCAACCTAAACCCATATTTGAATCTTTCATACCATTAGAAAGTACTAATCATTTAATTAATTGTTATGAGACAAAATTCGGCAGCACTTCCCTACGGTTCTCCAAATACACAATGTTGAATGACTTGTCACTCATAAATATGTATTGACAGGGTTGTCGCGTACCCTAATCAAAGATAAATAACCCAGACTAGGCTAACAACAAATTAATGTAATTAGAGAAGTAAGGGGTCGATCTTGGGGAGACGGGAGATACTTGTGAATAGTTATGGTTAGAGCTCTATCTTGTACGATTGGCAAATGTTTGTCACTAATTACTAAATGCTATAATAAAAATGATAACAATACAATAAAGAAAAGAATATAGGGAAGTAGGTTCACACATGTAGATTAACATATTGATGAAATTGGATTTAGAACATGCAAATAATTCATTGTGAGTTCGTAAGAATGATGTGTTCATTACAATCATAGATCAGATGTTCTAGCAGGCTTTTAGGCAATTTACTAGGTCTTAATCCACCATGTCATGCTTTGTCTATTCAATTCACGTATTTCTACCTTTTAAAAGAATTCCATTTTAGTCAATGATTTTGGCCAGAAATCGTTAACCATCGTTACAATTCAAACATGCATAGACACAACGTTTTAAAGGCACAATTTCTTTATCCAATTTTCATCTTTTAATTAACCTAACATGGCTACCCTACACCCTAGAAAAACGACTACTTATGCATGATTAACAATGAAAGGGAAACTAAGATTATAAAACTAAGAATGATAAACATGATGAAGGAAATACTGAAAGAAAATGAAACTATAATGTAAAAACGAGAATAAAGATTACCGGAAAGGATGAGCAAAGATTGAAATGGAACAAGAGCTTGAATAGGAAATGCAAACCCGGAAACTTGAGTTCCAATTACAAGTAGAACCATTCAACTGAAGAAAACTTAGAACTAAACTAAACTAGAGAAAACTAAAACTAAACTAAACTAAGAAAGATGAGAGAAAGAATAAAAACTAATCTAATCTAATGTTGTGTGGAGGCTAGGGTTTTTGTACATGTTATTTGTGTGTGATGCATAGGCTATTTATAGGGTTGAGAGGCTGTTGTGTTTCGTCCAAATTCATACCCTAGACAACCTAATAAAGCACTCCATTAAGGCTTGGTAGAAGAAGAGCCAAGAAGCGTTCATCAGCAGACATACCCGATCAGGTTTGTGGATCCCCGATCGGGGATGTTGTCTGTTCAGAATTTTGACTTTCATTTGATCTTCCCTTGGTACGTGACTTTATCTACCTTGACTCCATTGACTTTAGATTCGAACGGGGACGTAACTAACACTTCTTGGGCCTCATTTCCTCTCTTATTTGAGCTTGATCATGTCCCCAAGTGTTAAGGGTCAGAGCATGAGGTTTGAGACTTGAGAGTACATTTCCGGGTGTTACAATCACCCCACCTTTTAAAAAGTTTCGTCCTCGAAACTTGACAGTAGAAAACAAAAGTATCAAAGACAAGAATCGGTTTTAAAAATTAACAAGAAAGCTTTTATAAGGGAAACATTTATGAAACGAGGTTCTTCTCGAAAACGGTTTAAGGAAATTTTCCATAAGTATGAAACTTTATTTACAAATCACAAGAATACCCGTCGCGGACGAGAACCCTAGATATCAAAATCAAATCAATGACGAAATAGTGAAATCGAAAATTAAACAAACGCTAGTAAGTGCAGAACTAGTCACCAGACGTCTCCAATAACAAGTCCAAACATCCAACCAAACGCAAAATCCAGATATAAAAGCAAAAGAAATCCATTTTCTCCAAAACGAGGGTGCAAAATCCTTCTTTAGATTTCTTTAAAAAGTTAAATTAGAAATATAATATGAAAATTTGAAAGTTTTCTCAAAGACAAAATCAAAATAAGAAGACATTACACGAACATGAAGCGACTCGAACATCGAAATCACAATTCGCGATACTAAGAGGTACGCCAACGAGCAAAAAGGACCAAAAAGGGGAAAGATTGAAGAGTAGCGGATTGATTAAGGTTCAATTTGAGAGAAAAGAGAGGAATGAACCACAATACTATCTTCTATCTATGACCATTTAAACGTCGATCACAGCTCGACATCACTAACTCCACGAGTAAACTAGTCCTCAAAAGAGTGCAATTTATCCTCAACATTTTCAATCATCAGATTCCTACAAAAAAATATTTCATAAACATGAACTTCGACCAAACAAATCCCAATTATTCAAATCCAATATATTTACCTAAATCCATCAGCACGCTAGACTCCACAACTAACAATCCACAAGAAAGATTCATTACGAACTCTAATCTTCTTAGTTCCATTAAAACCCTTATTAGAAATCACCAACAAAAATTTTCATATCTAGGGAAACATGATTGCTAACAACCACAAGGCAAAAGAGACTTACCATGAAATCCTTTGACCCAAATTACTTCAAACTCACAATCCTAAATTTACATGGACTTTTTCATCCTCAAAAGTCAAATCCCAAATCCTCAAGCAAAGAATGAGTACAAATTCCAAATCATACATATTGCCAAACACATGGCGATACGTCAATTAATCAAATCATCTAGCCCATCAAAACTCAAAATGTATTGGTCTTTGCTTATGAAAATATTCTTCGAGATTGGTCACCAAGTCCAAATTCCATAAAGTAAACATTCTTGCTAGGGTCCAACATATAAGGACAATAAAATCTTAAGTAATCTTTAAAGCAACCACTATAATCCTTAACAACAACAAACTATCATTACGATCTATTCGATCCTCAAGGTGATATTACAATATCAAGATTCAAAGTCTAAAATCACCAAGAGAGGTTCAACCTACTTATCCTCAATTCCTTATAGTCAATTAAACATGAATCTAGCTCCATAGGGTGTGTGACAACCCTCGCGAATACAAGCATGTGAATTGATTTGCGGAAATACAGTATTTTAAAAACTTTTATACATGCAAAATAGAAAATACGAGGAGTGTCAAAACATTACAAACTAAGTACGGAATATAACAAAGAGACGGAGTCTCTCAAAATGTTAACAAAGAACAAGTGTTTAGCAAACTAGCTAATTAACGACTAGAGGTGAATCTTCCAGGGACAACGCCCGCTAGCTCACACCCGAACCCAAAATAGCATAAGCAAAAAGCCATCCATGCAAGAAACCTGTTCATCCATGAAAAACATGAACGCCACAGTCAGTGGGGAGTAACTCCGGGTTCTCCCAGCCATATCACATTAAACGTACATAGAAGGAAAAACAAAAGTAAAATCATGCATATATAGATATACATGTGAGATACGATAAGGATAGATAGGCAATTCGATAAATAATGATAAGAGCATATGGAATACAAATCCGGAATC
>JAIUZE010021296.1:0-22116 GCA_022085475.1 Heliosperma pusillum | reverse complement strand
TCAGGGCCACTCGAGGAGTTGTAACTGAAATGCATGGCCATGCTCGAATAATGATTCGTTTATCAGTTAAGTTACTCTCTAGTCGGGAAAACCACGCTTGATACTGATCGCTTGTAAAATGCGACCTTTGTAAATACGGACTTTGCAAATTGTTTTACATTGAGTGGGAGAAATTTATGGATATGAGAATCGGGTTATCGCACATACACTTGTAAGGACAAGTGGGAGATTGTTGGAGCTAGTGTCCTCCACAGTTAGTTTGATAACATGAATAAATCTCTTTCAGGTTCACAGGGTATACTTTGTATTCTTATCAGTTGATTAACGTTTATCGATAACGGTTGGCTTGCTAGGAGTTTGACGTTATTGTCATTTTAATGGCGGTGATCAACTGGTCCCTAAAAGTCACACCTAAAGGATGTGTCTGAGCGATGTGATTAGATGAATAATATAATCATATTGATGCCTTATTATATGACTAAAAGGTTAGTCGATGGATATGACTAAAAGGTTAGTCAATGTAATGATGATACGATTATTTAATAACGATTAAATAATATTAGCTGAGACGAATTAAATGTAATTCGTAATTGAATATAAACCGTTATATTTAATCAATGTATATAATATAAGCTTAAACGAATTAAGATGTTAATTTGTAATTAAACATAATATGTTATATTTAACTAGCAAATTATAAATATACGGATATTTATAGTTGACGTATATATTATATTACATGCTAATATAACCGAAAAAAAAGAAAAAATAGTCTTTTCTTCTCTTAATTTTTCGGTTAATAGGAGATAAAAATAAGGGAAAAAGATCTCCTATTATTCTCTTATGGTAACTAGGTCAAAACAACAATAACAAGAGTAGTAAAAAGAGGAGAGACTCCTCCTTCTACTACCCTAGTGGAACGGCCGGACAAAGTAGAAGAGAACAAGAAAAATTCTGATTTTTCTCTCTAATTCTCTCTATCATTCATCATCACAAAAGAAAAATTAGCAGTAACTTTTCTCTAAAATTCTAGCACAAGCAAGGCATATCTCGGACCATCTTGGGTGCAACAATTAGGAGAATATCGATTTCGATATTGTTCATAGGCCAAATTTGCTAGGACCAAAGGTTAATTCTAAATTCCTATAATTTTATATTATGCAATTCATTTATGATTCGTAATTCATATACTATAGTTTCGTTATAATCCGTAATTTAATGACGAAATATACCGATATTTCTTACAAACGTCATATTAAAATCATCTCAATATCACATACATAATCAAGGTTGACTATAGAAATTTCCTACCTCAAAGCCAAGTCTTCCACAACCAAGGTCTAAAAGTGCTCCTAAATAAACATAATAGCATATAATTTATGCGGGTTATAGCGTACCCAAATCAAAGATAATTTCCCTTGACAAAAGTAACAACTAACAACATATAAATGTAATTACGGAAGTAGGAGGTTGATCTCGGGGAGACGAGGGACAGTTTGTAAAAAGTTGTGGTTTGACTTTTACCTAGTTTGATTAGTTAAGAGGGGTGTTGATTTAAATTATAATTCAAAACAAAATTAAGTAATAATTGTCTTACTTTGTATTTCTAAGTACCTTGTGCTCGGTCGAGCAAGGGTCACTTGACCAAGTGGGATGTGTACTTGACCGAGTAAGGTTAGTGTGTGAGTTAGGCAGCCTTCTGCCTAGTTGGCACTCGACCGAGTGAGTGAGAACTCGACCGAGTGCGATGTACTCGACCGAGTGCTTCTTGCACTCGAGCGAGTGCACCGGTCCGTCGTGTTTTTTGAGCGGTTTTGAATTATGATGATTTAGGTTATTATATATAATCCGTCAGTTGAAAACTCATTTTAAAAACCCTAAATCTATCTTAGCACTCTCTAATATTCCCCTAATCTAAATTAGGGTTGAGAATCGAGTAATTATAATAGATTGTTGATTTAGATTAATTGCATAATTGTTAGGAAAGGAATTTATAACGAAGGTTCTATACGTGCTTGCTTGCCATTATTGCAGATTGGTTTGAGGTAGGGTTACCCTACTCAGTAATTTTTATGTTAATCATTGTGATAAGATGCATTGTTGTGACATGGTTACTTGATTGATGATGATGATGGAGTTTGGGTTTGGAGTATGGAGTGGTTACTTCGTTACTATTTTGGTGATCCGACGGGAGACGGATCACACCCCGAGTTTACCTCTCGTAGCTCTCCCGCTGCGAGGGGATGTGCACATTAATGTTCCTGGAACTCTCACGGCGGTGATAGGGACTGCTGATGTCTAGTGCTGCGGTTTGGTATCAAAAGGTGGTTTTGCAGGTCAGGGATGGTAACCTGATGCTTCTGAGGTTACCGCTGCGGTGGGCTTCCAGTTTCTCTTTCTCGATTGATTACTCTTACTGTCTTGTACATTGATCGGCTTATACTCTTACTGATCCCATTACTATTTTCTAAAACTGTTGTGATCCATTAGGGAATAATGAGAAGGTGACCAACAGGTAACTCGTTGAGCTCACGTTGGGGAGTTGATGGGATCGCCACTGTCCAGTCGTAGCTTCCGCAAGGATATCTAGAGTCATCGACATTCACACTTATTATTCTTTATTTTGTCTTTGGAGTATTGTTGTTGAGACGATATGTCGTCGGGATTGGAATAATGTAATTTGTGTTAACTATTGCTTTAATAAACTATTCTATTATGGTATATTTGATATGTACTATCTCGGGCAACCGAGATGGTAGCATTCTGATTTACTAAGGCGGTCTTGTAAGGCTCTTTTGTAGATTAGCGTGTTACAAAGTGGTACCAGAGCGACGATTTTGGTACCTAAAACCAATAAACCCAATTAATTTAGGAGTGTCTAATAAAATGAACTCGTGTAGGAGTACGTAGGGAGCTACCGCAAGGATTTGGGAGACGTCGTAAAACCGCATCTTTGCCTCTATAGCTCTTATTCGGTAACAACGGGAAGTGTCGGGACGTATATGTGTGTTTGTTTGAACTCATATGTTGATTGTTGAGAATGATGTGGAGTGGAGGTGGAATATGAGAATGAATATTATGTTATTATGCAAGCATGTATGGAATGAGATTTGTGTGAATGGTGGTGATTATGGCATAAAAATGTGTTTACTATTGGCAAGCATGTTATATACTCCATCTATTCAACTCCAAACATAATATTTCTCTTTTACACGTTTGCCAATGCACTAATTGCAACGTAAATATCTCAAGTTTTACATTATAAAAAAATATAAAAATTTGATATTCTTATTGTACTTATAAAGGCGAATCAAACAAGATCCAACATGACCATATTTTATTTTACATATTGCAAGGAATCGTAAAGATTCTCTTCATTCATGAATAGTGTCGAAAAAAGAAATGTTGCGTTTGGAGTTGATTGGAGGGAGTATGAGATATGAGTATGGAATGTGATGAATTTGATATGTTGCGATGATGAGAACATGTAAATGGTTGTGAATTGTGGTCTTTCATGTGATATAAGGTATGTTGATGAGTGGTGATTTGTTCGGTAACGAAAATCTAAATTGTATGAATTTCGCTTTTGGAATGTCTGTCTTTAAACTGTCGTAACTTGAGTTATAGAATTGGTATTGAGGTAATTACAAGTGGAGGTGGTAACTTGTCCTGTTACAGTTCTAACGGCAGGTCATGAGCCGAAACTGGCTTAGAATTGAGGCAGATATGCCTATTTACGAAAATTGGTCTTTGCAGAGAAATCTGTCAGACTCGACCGAGTGCATTAGGGCACTCGACCGAGTGCAGGGTACTCGACCGAGTGCAGAGTACTCGACCGAGTGCACTTAGCACTCGACCGAGTGTCTTAAATGTTTACTTCTGGATGGTTACAAGAGCGTGTACTCGACCGAGTAGAGTATGTACTCGACCGAGTAGAGTGTGTACTCGACCGAGTGTCTTGTATTCGACCGAGTGTGTTGCACTCGACTTAATTTATTGTTGTGTTAGAAAGTTAAGCTATGTACTAAGTTGTTCCGTATTTTGAATATGTGTAAGGAAGTGTGGTCTTGAGGGAGTGAGTTTGTTAGGTTTTATAAGTGAGAATTATCTTCTATGATGGTATGGTTTCTAAGAGAGGTGCATGTGGTCATATATAATTAAGATGAATAGATTTATGAGCCTTGTGAGAGAGAGGGAATCGATTTTGTGATATGAGATGTGTAATAATGTTGTGTATTGAGCAATTTATATAAAGGCGGGGTGTTTATATGATCAAATGGTAATAAGAGAATGGTAGAGTATGAATTGAGGATTGAGAAGAGAGATATGAATGGTTATAAAGGAGAATATGTTTAAGATTTAGAGGAAAATGGGAATGTTTGAGTTGATTAGGGATATATGCGATGAAGAACGATATAGAAGAATGTAATGAGGGTGGTACCTAGAGAGCTTAGTACGCTTGATGTGTAAATAGGACTTGAAAGTTATTGTTTTGGTGGAAATCCGGATAACTAAGAGACAATAATGGAGATGAAATACTTTGGAAAGTATGATATGAGGTAAGCATGGTTTTTGAGGTATGTTAAGGATAGATGATAATAATATATATAAGTTTCGTTGTTTGTTTGGGCGAATTAGTAGCTAATGAAGGTAAATAGTGTGATTAGAGAAATTATAATTGTGTATGACTAGGAGATTGTGGCAACGTATTGTTGAGTTTGGAATCTTGAGGTAATAAGAAGGTAGTCGCGTTATTGGGGGACTAGATGTGAGACCGAATCTTTGGGATAATGAGTAAATGTAATTGGTGTGAATTGGAAGAAGTATAAATAGCGAATTGGTAAAGAAAATGAGTAATTAAAGCAATAGAATAGCGTAAATGGCATGATATTTATGCATTCATGTAATGAATTGTATGAGAATTATGAGTTGGAAAGAGACAAGTGGAGGAGGAATCATTGGAGGATCATATTTTGGAGTAAATATTTAAGATGGAAAGGGCTAGTTCGGTAAGAAATAATAAGGGAAGGTGGTAGTAGTTTTGAATGAGAAGATGAGTGATTTTTGTGATAAAGAATATGATATATATTGGCGAATAATCGTTTGCGGGCAATTGGTGGTTAGAAGAATGTTGTATCTTGAGATATTGGTTTTAGTACCTTGTGGGTCATTTTGCGGGGGAGATGCGTTGATCGAGGAGGACTTGTTATGGTTTGAGTTGAGGAAGTTATGCGAAGGTTATTATATCATTTAATAGATGTTATAGTTGAGTGTGGAGGTAGTTTCAAGTGTAATGGTTTTGCGGTTTTTTTCCATGTTAGTAAGGGAATGTGAGGTGTGGAGGTGGTAGTTCCTAATTAGTTGTGTTGACGGGTTAACCTTTGTGATATTTGGTGGCAAGAATGTAGATTGCTGAGCAAAAGGAGAGTAAGGTGTCGTAGTTGGGTGGATTCGAGGGTGACGCTTGGGCTATATTGGAATCTAGCTTTCTTGTTGGGATTGGGTATGTATTATTATTAGCTTGTTATTCATATGAGGGATTAAGTAGACTGAGATATGAGTGTTTTGTGTAGCACTTAAAGGCATGTGTTGAGGGGAGTATTTGTAGTATGTCCGTGTCGAATGAGGTTGTCTTTATCATGGTTTGTATAGTTTTCTGTTGTGTAATAGTGTCATTAGTCTGGTGGTCTGTTATGGCGGTCATCTGATAATGCGAGTCTCCGTGAGTTCATTAGAGTATCCAATTTTGAGAGCTTGCAGTAATTATGTGTGGCGCATATGTATAGAGGTCGTATCTTATTGTTATCGTTTTGTTAGCTAAAAGTTGAATCTAATCGGTGGAGATTTAACAGTCGTTGTTGTTGAGTTCCTTGTTCTTTTAGATTTTGGTCGAGAGGCTTGGTTGTTTGGGTATTTCTGTATGTAAATTTGGATGTTTGAATTGGTGATTAGGACGAGGTCGCAAAATTTGATTGTGGTGTGCTTGAGGTTGTGAATGATTCATTGCCGTTTGGAGGATTTTATGGGGATATGGCGTTAGAGTGTATCATGTTTGAGTGGATAGATTCGTTAATAATGAGGATAAAATTTAGGATTTTTAGGTGGAGTGTTATGCGGTCGAGAGTTAAGAAGGATGTTATGAGTAATCGTGGTAACTGATTGATTTAATGTGTTGTGTTGACATTTTCAGGTGGATTCGAGGTGAATTGAGGAATGGATGGTATTTGGTATATTTGGTGGTGTTGGTGTTAGGGTATTAGGCAATTTTGGGTAAGACAGGATGATGGCAATAAAGGAAATATGTAAGAGTTAATGATGAATAGGGTTGGAGGGCGTAGCAGCGTTTGAGAAGAGCAGGTTGTCTCATGGCAATAGCTTGTTTTGTGGAATGGTTGTTTGGTAAATTAAGTGATTGTTGATTTGTTGTACGACTGAGGTATTATTTCAAGCGTGGGTGTGGAGTTTTGATATTAGTTAATTTGTGATGATCGGTTTTGTTTATGTGAGGGAATAGGACTATTCGGAGGGTGGTCAGAATGGATGATAGTAATTATATTGATGGTCTAGGTATGAGCAACTTTGGGGACGAAGTTCGTTCTAAGGGAGGTATAATTATAGCATCGCAGGTTATCATAGGGAATGGCGACAAGATTGAATTTATTAATGTTGAGTATGAGGCGGAAGGAGATGGGTGATGTGGGTGTTGCGGTATCATTAAAGGAAAAGGGTGGGTATCATTAAAGGAAAAGTGTTGGTAAGTGTTAGTTTGAATGTCTTGTGAAAAATGTTTTATGTGGTAAGGGCCAATGTATGTATTGTTGGAGTATTGTGACGGGTTTTGAGGGTACCTTTAGTTTATAATGATGCATGCTTGGTTGCTTTTGTTTGTAATGAGGGTGTGAACTTTGGGGACGAAGTTCATTTATAAGGAGGGAAGAATGTAATGATCAGTATTAGTTTTGTAAGACTTTTTCTTTATTATTGGTCTTAGTGTGTCTGATGGAGACTTGGTGTTGGTTTGTTCCGAGTTGATATGTGATTGGTGGAGTCCTTGTGTTTGGGATGTTGGGAGTTTGGTTAGAGGTCATAGAGTTTGGTTTGTTGTGTATGTTGTTGTCTTGTGTTGTGCTTTGAGGTAGGAGTATGAGTTGTGAACTTCGAGGAAGAAGGTCCTTCTTAAGGCGGGAAGACTGTAATACTCCGTATTTATGAGTACCTTGTACTCGGTCGAGTAAGGGTCATTCGACCGAGTGGGATTTGTACTCGGCCGAGTAGGATGTATTCGACCGAGTAAGGTTAGTGTATCAGTTAGGCAGGTTGGCACTTGGCCGAGTGACTGTGCACTCGATTGAGTGCGGTGTATTCGACCGAGTGCTTCTTGCACTCGATTGAGTGCACCGGTCTGTCGTGTTTTTTGAGCGGTTTTGAATTAGGATGATTTAGGTTATCATATATAATTCGTTAGTTGAAACTCATTATGAAAACCCTAAAACTATCTTAGCACTCTCTAATCTTCCCCTAATCATCCTAATTCATCACTTAGCTATTGATTGTCAGAGTCATCCTTTGCATCGATCGTCATCGTAAGTGTCTTAATTTCTAGTTTAATTAATGTTGAGGGATGAATTTATTGGAATCCTAATCTAAATTAGGGTTGAGAATCGAGTAATTATAATAGATTGTTGATTTAGATTAATTTCATGGTTGTTAGGAAATGAATTCATAACGCAGGTCCTATGCGTGCTTGCTTGTTAATATTGCGGATTGCTTTGAGGTAGGGTTTCCCTACTCAGTAATGTGTATGTTAATCATTGTGATAAGATGCATTGTTGTGATATTGTTACTTGATTGATGATGATGATGGAGTTCGGGTTTGGAGTTTGGAGTGAATTACTTGGTTAGTATTTTGGTGATCCGAGGGGAGACGGATCACACTCCGTGTTCACCTCTCGTAGCTCTCCCGCTGCGAGGGGGATGTGCACATTAATGTTCCGGGAACTCTCACTACGGTGTGGGGGGCTGTCGATGTCCAATGTTGTGGTCTTGCATCAATAGGTGGTTTTACAGGCCGGGGATGTTAACCTGATGCTGATGAGGTGACCGCTGCGGTGGGCTTCCGGTTTCTCTTTCTTGATTAATTACCCTTACTGTCTTGTACATTTATCGGCTTATATCTTTACCGGCCCCATTATTGTTTTCTAAAATTGTTGTGATCCATCGGGGAATGGTGAGCATGTGAGCAGCTGATAACTCGTTAAGCTCACGCTGGGGAGTTGATGGGATCGCTACTGTCAAGCCGTAGCTTCCGCAAGGATATCTAGAGTCTTAGACATTCACAGTTATTATTCTTTATTTTGTCTTTGGATTATTGTTGTTGAGACGCTATGTCGTTTGGATTGGAATAATGTAATTTGAGTTAACCATTGCTTTAATAAACTTTTCTATTATGGTCTATTTGATATGTACTACCTCGGACAAGCGAGATGGTAGCATCCCGATTTACTAAGAAGTTCTTCTAAGGCTCTTTGGTAGATTGGGGTGTTACAATAATAATTAAATATTGAAAAAGGTCTAGGGAGTGAGATTTACATGTAATTTAATTTCAATAGCAATGTAAGTACGAGTTTATTAAAGTTTATCATGAGACTTAAGCAAAGACGTAGTGGCAACAAGGACATTATCTACCCGGAATGAACAATACTAAAGATTAATTACACCATGCTAACCTATCCCCTAAAAACAAAGAATTATTTATGCATTATAAATATATATATCAGGACTAAAACTACAAGATTTAATATAACTAACATGGTGGATTATATAATGTCAAATTTAGTAATGAAGATAATAACGATACTAAAAACAGTAGCGATTATAACTAAGCTGGAAATAACGGAAACAAATATAAATAAGAATGATGGAAATAACGATAGCTTAAATGTTTTAACAGTCTAGTTTTAACTATTTTGACAAATTGACGGAAACTATAGTAATAACAAACGGTATAAACACAAAGCCATAAAAGTATAAGAGATGAAATGATAAAGAAACGAGATTAGGAATTACCGAAAAGGTTTAAGCAAGGTAATTAGATAGAGAAGTGTAAACGAAATGTAGAGTTCCATACTACAAACTTAGAGAAATAACTATACCGTAGTGAAATGATTGGAGCCAATCCGCTAGAAGGTAGACGTCCCTAATGGCACTACGGTCCTCTCATATTCTCACCGGTCACTTAACGTGGGTAGATATGGGATGGGAAACAATGTGATGGATTGTTGTGCTTATGTGTGAACATGTTGTGTAACATGTGATCTATACTATTGTTTGTAATGATGGAAATCAAATATGATATAGGATGTGATATGATGAATATTATGAGCCATGGTGAAGTGTTTGTGAAAATGTCATTTGTTCCCCTCGAAGTGGAAATTTAGTTTAAATCATAGGTTGATGTTCTTATATGTTAAACTATCTGAAAGAGAAGGAGATGTCACGAGAAATAGATGCCGATTTTTAAGGTCATTTACATGACTATGATTATTAGGTTGACGATGATGACAATGAGGAGGACCCGGATAGTATCGATAAGTTTTTAGCGAATCAAGCCTTAAATTTACCCTTTCTGAATAGGGTGACACGGGATGATTTAGGTCGATATATTAGGTGTAGTGAGAGTTCATCTAGCACGGGGAGGAACAACAAGAACATGGATCTATCTTGGCGCTTTACAGGTGTAGTTCGTGGTGGACTAACTCACCTTAACGTCTTACGTTGCTTGGTGGCCACGTAGCTTTTACTAGTTGGACTGAGTTTAGAAAATGTAAGATTGTGGCTTAAGTGTTACGAAAGGTCGGGTTTTTTAGAGACGATGATTGAGCTTATGTTGTCTTGCGTAGAGTTAGTGATAGTGGGCACGGTGAGTGAAGGCATTGTATGACCACCGGTTTATGTGAGAATCGGATTAGTGATTTTGTAGAGAGGCGACAGCTAGATACTAACATTTTCCATTGCCTTTTGAAGAGATTAGTATCTTGCTGCATGACGTTCATCAAATTCTTGGGATACGGGCGTCATATGGCAGGAAGGTGTTTGTGGATGGTATAGCTAAGGAGGATAAGGTTTCTACGAGAAAGGACGAGGGCTTGAAGGTGAAGGTGGATACCTTCCTTGTAGTGGAGGTTGATGCACCACCAATATAAGGGTGGTGGTTTCTCGACTCAAACGGGAGGGTTGTGAGTTAGGTGACCATCATGATATTCTTGGGGAGTACATGATGATGATGTTGGGACAGACGTTTTTCATTGACAAGTCTAGTGATAGTTTAATCGCCTGGATGTTGTCGTTGTTTGATGATTTGAGTGATATTGATTAGGTTGCTCGGGGTGTCCTGACGCTGGCGTACTTGTACCTGTAGTTGGGGATGGCTTCGCAATTAGTGCCCATGGTCTTAGCGGTTGTTATCGATTACTTTAGACTTGGATATATGAGTACTCTCTCCATTTCCAACCCCACACGGGATATTTTGTCGAGGGGAGACCACTTGTCGAGGATTGGTCACAAGTGCCTAGGTTAGGGATATCATCAATTTTTAGAGAAACACCGTCAGAGGTTAGATGGGCTAAGGCGGAGTATGTCACGTGGATCCCTGACGGTTATCATCCCGATAGGTTTTGTAGGACGTCGCTTTACTCGAGCTTAATTAGATTTCTTCATCTAGTGGAGTCGTACAAGCCTGTTCGGTATATGAGCCAGTTTTTGTTTTTTAGACTATCCCGATGGCTATGCTTATTCCAGCTAGTGAGCATCGTCCGGTTTTACCAAAGTCGGGTTATAGGGTTGATTATGGAGATCACCATGATATTTAGTGTGGACTCATCGAGGCGAGCATTGTTTTGTCAAAGGTGTCACGACCTGTCGTGATGCTTTTTGAGACTATTCTGAAATACATGTTTTGGTACGAGAAGTCTTACCACCCATGATTCTATCCTACCACATATCGTACTCAGTTTCGTATAGTCTTAATATGGGCGACGCCCGAGGTAACCCGTCCGATTACACATTGTTCTCACTTATCTCTATGCAACCTACTTTAGAGGCGATAAATGGATATGTAGCTAAGTTAGTTAGGGAGATGACGGAGTACTTCAGGATTGAGGATGATCGATGATGATGCCACTCCAAACGGTTGGGTCTGGGGACACTAATTTTCATTTACTTGTTTGACTTGATCTGTATTATTATGAATTATTTTGTTTCAGGTTGTTTGTATTGAGTTTATGTTTTTATTTAATTTTATCAATTATTTATTTATTTATCTATCTATACTATATATTAAATCCTGAAACCAAAGGACTTCCATATAATCAAATAAAGTTATACAAATTAATTATACTATATAGTTTATAATTAGAAGCGCTGTGTGATAGACCTCATCAAGGGATTTCAATGTAAATATTATATAATTTTGGTTGAAATATAAATGTACAAAATAACAAAATAGGGTGATTTTCCTTAAAATGAACATGTCTCACTTATGGTAATAGTTAGTAGCATAGAATATACATTAAATTAAAAATTTATAATTATTTAACTTACACAAAATATTTTCAAAACTATTAAAAAATAAATAAATCAAGCTAGATTTCCAAAAGATATAATATTGCATAATTCTTTTAAATTGATTTAACATATAAGTAATATATTTATATAAATATATGAGCCTCTTAAAATTTGCATGTGTACTCAAATTGCTCAAATTGCATGTTTAATCATCAGCTAATCAAATTATAGTAATCACTCAGTTCAATAGTCAAAGTAACAATATTAGAACCGGGACTAATGAAAGTAATAGAATAACAACGGGAGTAGTGAAATTTTCA
This sequence comes from Heliosperma pusillum, assembly GCA_022085475.1. Classification (NCBI taxonomy): domain Eukaryota; kingdom Viridiplantae; phylum Streptophyta; class Magnoliopsida; order Caryophyllales; family Caryophyllaceae; genus Heliosperma; species Heliosperma pusillum. Next base: position 10,234 of record JAIUZE010021296.1, on the reverse strand, counting down.
ATATTCATGCGACATTAGTGAAAGTATCAATAATTACGGTGGAAGTAGTGAAAGTAACAATAATTACGACGGGTGTAGTGAAAGTAACAATAATTACGACGAGAGTAGTGAAAGTAACAATAATAATTACGAATGTAATGAAAGAAACAATACTAACAATATAAAAGTATATATGAACAATTAGTCGACCAATTGATTAAAGTAAAATATTAATAGTGGGAGTAATGAATTGTCTAATAATTTATTTTATCGTAGTTTTAAGATATGTAATAAAAAATTATATTGATGATAAATTTATGAGTTATACAACTTTAAAGTATATTTAATTAAAATAAATTCTAATGATAAATATAGGTAGCCCGGGAGGAGCCGGGCACAAATACTAGTTTTCTTTATTCTCCAAACCTTAATCTCTCCTCTATTTAAAAAGCTCACCCAACCCATATTTTTCACACAACTAACTATTTCTTCTCTATTCTCTCTAAAATCACTCTTAACATTCTTCTTTTTTCTAATTATATCTATGAACAATTTTCAAATGGTTAACCATTATCTAAATAAAATTGATGAAATAGTTATTCCCCCTGTTTATTTGAGCATATAATAATGATAGTGTTAAATAGTAAAGTTACTAGGAATTTCATTAATCGACATCTTGTTTCACTTTTACAAATGTTGGGTCATGCTTACATTTGCAATAACCCACATAATAATACTCCATTCTTGTCTTTATTATCATTGTTATCGGGTTTATCAATGTCATCAACAGTTCAATCTCATCAATATTATCAGTTGTCATCAATGGTTAAGTCTCATCAATGTTATCCGTCGTATCAGTTTTCACCTTTGAAAAAATATTATCACTCTTATCCTTACTGTTAATGTCATAAGTTGTATCACTTTCTCCATCCTTTTTTTTGTTTAGTGATCAAAGTAGTTCAATTCATTTCTAATTTCAATGCACTTCAATTTTGGATGACATAAAATAATGAATAACCTAAAAAAATGGAATTAATGGAAATCAAGTAATAATTAACAATATTACCATCAATATCATACAAATGAAAAGAAAACAATAAAATATTTTAGTCATCAAAAATTAATATCTTGTAGCTTCAGCTGGCGAGTCATCTTCCGTTGCTTATGTTTTTCTATAAGACTTTCCCGGTGTCGTTCCCATAGACGTGTGCCAATTGTCGACGTTTTTCTGGTACAATGTCTCAAGGTGTAAGATACTTGACTCTTTGAACGTCAATCAAGAAAGATCTAGTGAAGGCATTGGAACTTTTTCAGGTGGTCCTCTTGAATGCAAGCTCATCAAACGGAATTTGTGGTGCAGAATCCAAAACACCATACGACGCCTTACTCTGAGATGAGATATTGATGTGTTTATTATTTATAGGATTTTATTCCGTACTCTACCTTGTTAATATACGATTTGTGCACTCTACGAAATGATTTTGGGAGCTGATGTTGTATTCTAGGTGCTTTACATGTCTTATTATAGCGTTTTGTAGGAAATAAAGCGGTTTTACGGCTTTTTTCTATCATTTTGGTATTCGCAGTAAAGTACGAGGCTATTTGGAGCGAGTCTTGGCCAAGCTAAGGGCATTTTGGGAATTTTATTACATCTCGAGAAAGAAGGAACGAGATTTTTGCTCGTGCCAAGGAGGAAAACGAAGTTATAGTGAAGATGGGAGGAAGTGTACGCGACCCATGCACTGACCCCTATCCCTTGGGATCAAAACAGTTCAAGTTGGATGGGGTAAGTTTCGAACAAATGAAATGAAGAAGAGTTGTGCATATGTGTCCCTGATCGGGGCCACCAACTCCGATCAGGATCACCTATTCCTGCGCTCTTGTCGTTTGGCCTCCCCCCCCTTTACCCGTCTTTACACGTTTTTACTCCGCATTATTCCTATATATTCGAATGTTTTCAGCTTTGTAAGGTTGTGTAGCTGTGTCCCTAATCAGAGCAACCAACCCCGATCAGGGTTACCCGTTCCTACTCGCTTTTCGTTTTGCCTCTCCCCTCTTTACTCGTCTTTACTCGTTTTTACTCCGCATTATTTCTATATATTCGAACGATTTCAGCTTTGTAAGGCACTTGTACATTTCCCTAGATCTAGTTTACTGCTAAGAAGATAGCGGAAGTAGGGTCGATCTCCACAGGGAGGAAACTAATTAACTGAAATCTAAATCTGCAAGTAACAATCTGGGGGTTTGAAATTGTTTTAAACTAAGCTAAATAAGATTAAAGGAAGAGAAGTAAAAGATAGAAATAAATAAGAAATAAATCAGATAAGAGAGAAATATGCTAGGATTCGGTCTACTGCAGTATCGGCATCTACGAGTCAACTAAGTCAGTCAATCTTATTAATGAGAAGAGCAATGGTTTTCTCCTCTCGGTCTCAAACCGCCCTAGGGATTTTCCTAATTAACTCTCGTCCTCTTAGGAGTCACCTATCAATTCTAAGCAAGACTTCCCTTCCAATCTCTCGATCTAGGTCAGGGTTAACTACCTAGCCTAGTCTCCTGCACACTCATTCGACTAAACCTCAATTAAATTGCTTAAACTGATTCTCACGACTAACTAAAATAATCTCTCCTAACATGCCTCTACTACAATTTCCCTCATCCCAACATACAAGAGAATTAGCTACTCATATTATTAATGATGCTAACTAAGACGATTAAACATATGACGATAGACATAATAAAATCGCAATTAACAAGCATGACAATAATAAAGCAGTAATTAAGAAGAGAAAACAGTAATTAAGACTAAAGGTTAAGAAGTAAAGAGAGAAAAGAAGAAAGGAGTTTACAATCTTAGCAAATCCGGCGTAAAGAACAAATCCTACGTCGATAAACCCGAATGCAAACCAAAGATAAAGTTCAGAAATTAATGGAAGATTAATGCTAATGATTCCGAACCCTAATGGTTCTGAGTCCTAATGACTCCGAATCTGCCTCCTGCTAATGACGACGAATAAGAGTCTATATAATGCAAAACACGACTCTTAAACCCTAATTAAGCTATGGACTTAAGGCCCATGATAGATTCTACTCGATCGAGGGAAAATACCACTCGATCGAGGACTTTATTGGAGAAAATCACTCGATCGAGTAACAATTCTACTCGATCGAGCAACTTTTCAGCAGCAGCCACTCGATCGAGCACAAGACAGCTCGATCGAGCAACTCTTCACTTCAACTTTCCTCGATCGACCAAATGTATAGTCGATCGAGGTCTTTTGGCACGGCACATAGTGTTGGACACGGCTTTGGACTTGATTGCGAGCGGTTTCACGCTTTCCCATGCAAGAGCTTCTGTTCCGTTCCTTCCATTCTCCTAAATGCATGCAAAGTGGACTGTTTTGGCTCGGTTTCCGCTACTATGCAACTTGTCCCTACAAAATAGTCATGAAAGCACAAAGTAGCCAAATAGGGGCATATGGTGATATAATATCACTTAAATGACATAGAAATGCGTGCATAAATGGACTAGAAAGTCTATATAAAATACACGCATCAAACTTCCCCAAACTAAACCTTTGCTTGTCCTCAAGCAAACTAAATGCAGCTATATGGAACAAAATAAACCTATGGGAATGGAGTAAGTCTCAGAGCTAGCTACAAGTCAATGTTAAACAGTTTAATGCACTCATTCAATCGCTACAAAGCTTAAAACGAAAGTGAACGAATTTATACAATCTTGGAAATAAATTAGACTTTCGACCTTGCAAGACTCAACCAAATTCGGACTCTCACGGGTCACTCTTCTCTCAACAAGCAAATGGTAAGTAAATATGTATAAGAAAGAGAGAAGAAAATATAGTCACTCACCTAGACTACGACCGACACAACATGCATTGCTAACTAACATGAAAGATGATTCAAGCACCGTACACACGCATAACCACCGTTCAAGGACAATCACGTGCCGAACATTTGCAAAAATATGGATATGTGAGGCTAATTGGTAAGAAGGGGCAAAACAATTAATGGAAATGTGAGGGTAAATAGCCAAGATAGTTCCTAACAAGATCGCAATATAACTCGTTCCATCTTTCAACAATCAAAATTAAGCTCGATGACTTACCAAATCTAGGCAAATACGTCACAAATCCCAAATAACACCTCAACAAAATAATGATACGCAAAGGAGGTGTAAACAACAAAACTTCAGCCAAATATTCTTTTTTCATTGTATTTTTTCATTTTTTTCATTTTCTTTTCTTTCCATTTTTTTTTTCTTTTCTTGGCTGATCGAGGAAAACCTCTCGATCGAGCTGCATGAATCACTCGATCGAGGCACAAAAATACAAACTCTGCTCGACCGAGCTAAAGAAAATACTCGATCGAGACACTAATCAACACTTCTCTTCTTCTTCTCGTAAATACCCATTCCAATCAACGATAACGAGCCAAAACTGACACAACGTTAAAATATACCTCGACTACTAAACTAGCTCGGCAAAGGTAGGCTCAGTTTAGGATGTAGTTAAGGGCAACATGCAGATATGGCTTTATGTGGAGTTAATGGGGTAAAATGAGGAAAAGGGAGATGCAAATATTCTCAAAACACGTGATACCGACCACAAGCCCAATGCGTGCAGGCAATAAGAAATCAAAGTTCATATACAAGCAAATGACACGAGGTGTGGGGATTAACTACTCTCATTCCTAGATGAACTGGTCATGGATGTCACCAGTTATAGGCTCTAAAATCTCAGAATATATAAGTAGTTTGCCAAAAGGTTGAGTCAAGTCTAATAATCAAATTCAAATTCCAAGACAAAATTCAATAGCTCACTATTTCGATTTCACTAAGTAAGTCAAGAAAGGTGCAAAGAATAGCATAAAATAGACTTGTAGTGCAATTTCATCATGAACAAGACTCCAGTCCGACTCGACTATATGCAAGAATAAACGTGATATTTTTGATATTTTAAAATTTTTTCTAATTAACATGAATGTAAACGTGAATGCAATACAAATGCAAATGCAGACGCAAAAGGATGTAAAACACTTCCCCAAACCAAAACAGACAATGTCCTCATTGGCTATAACACAACAGCATATAAGGGAAAAGGGAAAAAAACAACCTAATTCATGTTCCTAATGAATGAAATATATATGAAGAATGGAAATACAAAAGGAACAGAAACAACTCACAAAACAAAGCTTCCCCAAACCAGCATCAAACTGGGGAGCTAACATCACCGTCTCCCATCAGTTGCCTCTGTCCACAATTAATTTGGATACTAACACGAATTGCAGGTAAGATTATGCAGAAAAATCGAAAGATGAAGATCAAAAGGGGAATTGGGATCGAGTAAATTGAAAAAGGGATCGAAGACTTCTCTATAGGGAGGTTAGTTTGCTCGATCGAGTAGAATTCTACTCGATCGAGGGCTTTTGTCAGACAGGACTGCTCGATCGAGTAGTTCTGGTTTACTCGATCGAGTGGTCTTCTTTTGATGACCCTCAGTTTACTCGTTTGTTTTGAATTCCCCTCGATCGAATTACATGCCACTCGATCGAGGTCTTTTTTCTTCGCCTTGTGGCGATTGATTTCCGCTTCACTTTCCTGCAAAAACAATACAAACCGATACCCAAAGAAATACCAAAAGATAGTCTAGCGGGAAAAATAAATTGTCTAAACTACGGATTATCACGTAGTAGTCTAATTGTCTAACGAAAACGCAAAAGATTGTTTTTACAAGTTGCACGGGGTTGCAAACCCGACTAGTAACCAAATAGTTCCGTGACAAGGCCACCGTCAGGCCTTTGACTTACGGAAGTACCCTCAGCTGTGGTAATTTCTGACTTCTTTTTCCACAATCCTTGGGGTATACGTGCAGCGGTGGGCTCTGAGTGACTAACAATGTTAGGCATCTTCGCTGTCACGGTAGTCTCAACAGTCGAATCTTCCATGAAAATAAAACTGTCGAAGACGGAATCAGAAGTACTCAAGTCTTCCTTCTGAAGAGTCTTATCTATCCTTCTCTACCTGCGCATACACAACTAGAGAGAAAAGATAAGAACAGTCTTAAGGAATTAGAAATTCCTTAAGACGAGACAGAAATAAATAACAGAAAAATAAATTGCCTCCCCGACAACGGCGCCAAAATTTGATGTGGTCGTTATACACCAAAAATAAAACCTAAGTCTACTAACTAAGAAGATAGCGGAAGTAGGGTCGATCTCCACAGGGAGGAAACTAATTAACTGAAATCTAAATCTGCAAGTAACAAACTGGGGGTTTTGAAATTGTTTTAAACTAAGCTAAATAAGATTAAAGGAAGAGAAGTAAAAGATAGAAATAAATAAGAAATAAATCAGATAAGAGAGAAATATGCTAGGATTCGGTCTACTGCAGTATCAGCATCTATGGGTCAACTAAGTCAGTCAATCTTATTAATGAGAAGAGCAATGGTTTTCTCCTCTCGGTCTCAAACCACCCTAGGGATTTTCCTAATTAACTCTAGTCCTCTTAGGAGTCACCTATCAATTCTAAGCAAGCCTTCCCTTCCAATCTCTCGATCCAGGTCGGGGTTAACTACCTAGCCTAGTCTCCTGCGTGCACTCATTCGACTAAACCTCAATTAAATTGCTTAGACTGATTCTCACGACTAACTAGAATAATCTATCCTAACATGCCTCTACTACAGTTTCCTTCATCCCAACATACAAGAGAATTAGCTACTCATATTATTAACGATGCTAACTAAGACGATTAAACATATGACGATAGACATAATAAAATCATGGTTAACAAGCATGACAATAATAAAGCAGTAATTAAGAAGAGAACACAGTAATTAAGACTAAAGGTTAAGAAGTAAAGAGAGAAAAGAAGAAAGGAGTTTACAATCTTAGCAAATCCGGCGTAAAGAACAAATCCTACGCCGATAAACCCGAATGCAAACCAAAGATAAAGTTCAGAAATTAATGGAAGATTAATGCTAATGATTCCGAACCCTAATGGTTCTGAGTCCTAATGACTCCGAATCTGCCTCCTGCTAATGACGACGAATAAGAGTCTATATAATGCAAAACAACACTCTTAAACCCTAATTAAGCTATGGACTTAAGGCCCATGATAGATTCTACTCGATCGAGGGAAAATACCACTCGATCGAGGACTTTATTGGAGGAAATCACTCGATCGAGTAACAATTCTACACGATCGAGCAACTTTTCAGCAGCTATCACTCGATCGAGCAACTTTTCAGCAGCTATCACTCGATCGAGCACAGGACAGCTCGATCGAGGTCTTTTTTCTTCAACGCTCCTCGATCGACCAAATATATAATCGATCGAGGTCTTTTGGCCTATCGTGCAGTGTTGGACATGGCTTTGGACTTGATTGGGAGCGGTTTCACGCTTTCCCATGCAAGAGCTTCTGTTCCGTTCCTTCCATTCTCCTATATGCATGCAAAGTGGACTGTTTTGGCTCGGTTTCTGCTACTACACAACTTGTACCTACAAAATAGTAATGAAAGTACAAAGTAGCCAAATAGGGGCATATGGTGATATAATATCACTTAAATGACATAGAAATGCGTGCATAAATGGACTAGAAAGTCTATATAAAATACACGCATCATTTACCCTAATACAATAATCTTAGTTTCTGCTTTTGTTATCAACATTAGTTGTGGTTTGTGTTTTAGGGTTTTGTTTTGTTTCTTGCTTTTGTTTTGGGACCGTTGGCTGCAACTCGTTGCTGCTCTGGTCGTCGGTGCCGGAGAGTCTTGTTCGTCGGCGCTTGCCTGTGGGTTATGTGTTGTCGGTCGGTTGAGTTGTTCATCGTTGGATGTGCGCCTGCCATGGCTGCTCATTGTCGCCGACTGTAGGTTGTCATTAGTTGTTTTGGTCGTGCTCTTCCAGTGTTGTCCTTACTGGTGGGGCTCTTCCATGGCCTCACTCCTAGGTTGTCGGTGTTGTCTTTGACGCCGCGACGTATAAGGGCTTATTTTTTGTTAAGGTATCGACTTACATGGGTTTTGTTCTTTGTTTTGGACGGCTTCTTATGTACGTGTTTGTGGTTTGTTCTCGTTGTTTGATTTTCTCGCTTTTGTTGCTATGCATGATATTGTTCTCTACCATTGTCCTTTTTTGGGCCTTTGTCGGTGTCAAGATGGTAGTGGTACAGGTCTTACTAAAACCTCCATTCTTCGACACCTGCATGATCGACAATGTAGTGGAGATGCTCAGGTATTTACTCATCAAACTCTTTCCTATAGTTTTTCTAATTTTTTAGCTGCTGAGATTATTTTCAAGCGTATAAGGGTTTGGTTATGTGGGGTATGCCTTAAAACTGTTACCTTTCATTCCAAGTGTCGGCATAGTCGGAACGATTTTCTGGCGCCTCTCGATTGTGGTGATGGCCTTGTTCGTTTTTTTATTTATGATATTCCCAGAACTTCAGCTCTGCCTCTGTTGGTTCCCTCGTCCGATGTTGGGGTTTTGCATTTGGTTTGACTATATCTTTGCTTGATCGTTTATTATCTAGGGGGTTACTGACAAGCTAAAAGACTAGCGTCGTTAAACTAGCGATTAGCAAGACCAAATAAATACTTAAATAAAGAAACACCAAACTATCCTAGTAAAATGTAGTAAAGGAGCAAGTAAAGGGTCGAACCCTAGAGAAGGTGACGAAGATAAGCTAGACTTGTCTAAGACTCTTATAAGACCAATTAAGACACTAATTGCGTATTAAGACTCCTGATGATGATTACCAACTACTTATACGAAATATTCACAAACAATGGATATTCAACAATGACTAACAAATATGAGACACAATAATGGGAAAGATGTTGAGATTTTGAACATGTAACAAGTAAATATATAATTTTTCTCTAAGAAAAAACTATGAAACACTTTAGGGAAAAGATTTAAATAGTAAAGGAAACTTGAGGTAATTCTACCTTAGTAACTACCTTCACCAAAGACGACCCCTTTTCTCTCTAGTTCCACTTACCCAATGCACAAATCACAAGACAATAGCAACAGCTAAATTAAATCCTCTACCTTCTACCCTTCTTAAGTCAACATACATCATTAAATCTTGAATGCAAGTAAACAAAAGAGCATGAAGATTTCACCAAGTGGCAAATGCTAGGATGAAGCTAAAAGTGATTAAACCATGCAAGTTTAAGTACACAAACACAATCCTACTCATAAGGGCGCCTCCTTTAAATCAATTTGGCACCAACACAAGCTTCCTTCCAAGATTTCAAAGACAATTAAATCATCTATCTTGCAAAACCAATAGTTAAATACTCAGAATGCAAGAATTACCAATTCTCATAGAAGAACTACTTAACATAGACAAATAACACAAGGAAAATGAAATAAATGAATGATAAGGAATTAAGAAGGTCATAAATAGACGAAAGGTAGTAACTTTGGCAAAATTACATCAAGGAATGGAATATAACCACCCATAGTTTTTGAAACCAAGCAAAGATTAAACATGATTAACTATTAATACAAGCACTAATGAAAGGTTTAGGGACTAATATTCTAAGATGTGTAAGATACTCTAAAAATTTGAAATGATCTTCCTTAAATAGTCCCCTCAAAATTAGGTTTTGGATTGGAACCTTCGAGCCCATAAAGAGAAACAAGGGGAGTTGAAACCCGTATTGGGCGCAGGCTGCGTACTGCTGCGCAGGCTGCGTACCGCTGCGCATACTACTACAAATACAGGCAATAACAACGCCCCATCAACAACGCATACTCACGAAAATAAAGAAAAACCGTTGTGGAATGGATAAATATTTTTCCGCGGAATTTTATTAAACCTAATAACAACGGTGTTAGTTTTTCAAACGTTGTTATTAGTTTTAACAACGGCGTGAACTAAAATAACTGTTGTAAATAAATTTACTAATAACAACAGTTTAGTATATGTCCGTTGTTATTAATTTAGCGCGAAATAATAAAAATTAATAACAACGGGTATGAAAAACCCGTTGTTATAATGTGTTATTAATTTGGCGCATTATTTGGCTTAAATTAATAACAACGGAGATGATTTTGTTGTACGTTGTTGTTAGTTAACTTTGTTAGTTAACAACGGATTTAACTTTGTTTACCGTTGTAAATAGGTAACCTAATAACAACGGTGAATATGAATAATAACCGTTGTCAATACGTTTAATAAAGATGAAAAAAAACACAGAACACTAATAACACTGTACTGCAACACAAA
>JAIUZE010021295.1:0-33119 GCA_022085475.1 Heliosperma pusillum | reverse complement strand
TTTGAAGACGAGTTTGGAGACTCGTATATTTTTGGTGAAGATTAGTAGGAGGGTTTCTTGGTTTATACTTCTTATTTTGGTGCTAATTGACTTGTCTAGCTAAGGTAACGATTCCGAGTTACTCGACGAATATATGTTACATAGCTTTTATTAGCTTTTGTTTCTTTTATTTTTGGTTCATCTTTTGTTTTGGTTCATGTTATTATGATTTAAGGATTTTTAGTTAGTAACATGTTAAGTAGTGGTTATTATTGTGTTTTATGCATTTATAACATGTTGGTTGTTCTTGATGAATTTGGATGATTTTTCATAATAATGATTTTTGTATGATTGATGGTTAAATTGGTTGTTAAAATGGGTGTTTGTTACTTAAAAACATGTTAGAATTTAATTGGAGTGGTGGTTGTTTGGACCGTGTAGGGTGGCCGGAAAGGGGGGCTGGAAACCGAACCAGACCGGCCGGTTCAGGCCTGGTCAGACCGGTTCAGGCCGGTCCAGCCCGGTCTGGATTGGGTCCGGTGTTGGTCCTTGGTGTTTGTGGCGATGTTTGATTGTTTTGTTGTTGTTTTGACGGGTTTTAATTATGTTAAAGCATGCGGGAAATATTAGGAAACGGTTTTAGTAAAGTCGTTAAAACAGCCCAAAACAGGCCCAAACCAGCCGTGGGGCCCAGTCCAGGCCCGTGTCATGTTGGCCCAAATCAGCCCGTGGGTCCCCTTGTGGGACTTGTGACGGTTTTTGAGTTATTGTTATTTTATCGCGTTTTGTAATAATTAGCAAGCGAGAAATATTAATAAGTAAAATATGTAATTAAAAGGTTTTTCATTAAATTATTATTTCTCACATGTTAGAAATTATAAGACGAGATCGTAGTTTAATTTAATATCCTTTTAGTCAAACGGGTTGTGGTATGATATATTAATTCGCATGTTAGAAGTTTTAATAAAATAACATGTAATGAATATGTTGACTTTTATGTCTAAGTCTATGTGGTAAAGACTCTGTTTCTAGCCGGTTTGACCAAACGGGTTTGGTCAAACTAAGATCTAGCCAGCCCCGTTTTGACTGATGACCCGTCGCGGGACTCGGGTCGGGGATTTGTCTTCAAGTAAGGTTTTATTTAATTATTGAATTAGCCTTAGTAGATATGAGGCGATATGATATTTGAATATGATGTATATGCAATTAGTCACATGATAGGATGTTTTTCCCGTGACTTTTTGATTATATGGTTGGTGTCGTGTTGACTAAGTACCCATAGAGAATTATGGATATATGGCGTCTTGACCATTCTAATTCTGAATGAGTAGCTTGGACCATGACATTGATAGGCCCGTACTATCTTTAACGAGTATATAGTTCACTGCTTGATAGCTTTTGTGTCACGGCCTGGGGGGCTTATCTCCAATTCGGGGCATGGCATCCTAAGAGTTCCGCTTTGGGAAGGGAGCCAGCTTAAGTACTAGCCATCTCTGCTTAGGGGGTCGCCTAGTAGAGTTTCTCATGTACGGTTATGTCATGGGACGGGGAATGGAATAGCTGTTGTCGCTAGGTCTGATCAGTCTAGGACTATGATGTTTTCCTACCTTGTGGTATAGCCTCGAGTTACAGAAGTCGACTATTGACTGCCCTAAGAACTTATGCCTGTTTGTAGACGTATTGGTCTTTCATGTTTGTATGCTTCTATGAGTTTTAGAAGGTGAGATGCAAGCCGGCTAAGATTGATAGAGTTTGGATTACCGAATGTTAACTGATTCACATGATTACGTGTTGATTAGGGTTTGAGTGTATCATGGCCATGTTACATGGTAACCTCTGAGCTAGCATACCAGCTTCCCTACCTAGTGTTATATTTTATTATCGGATTCACATGATAGCTTTCATATGATAGGTTATATGTTAGTTAATTGTTTCATAACATGAAAAGCATATCATATGTGTTAAGGTTTTGTATTTTCTATATACATTGCTTTATGTTATTCATGTTTCATTAAACTCGACATTTCGTGGCTGGGAGAACTCGGAGTTACTCCCCACTGACTGTGGCTTCCGTGTTTATATTTAATGCGGTCGAACAGGTGGTGATGCATATTTGGGGTACATTGACGAGCTAGCGAGCGAAGTAGTTACCTTGGACCTATATTCGGTTCATAGTTTGTATATTATTATATACTCTTTTTATTCCGTATTTATACGGGAGATATGTCTCCCGTCTTGTATATTTCTTTTGTATAATATTATTTCCGTTTTGTAATGACCCTTTTTATTTATGACACCTTCGTTATGTATTATTATCTTTTATGTATTTAAATAAATTTTTTTTTTTTTTTCTTTCCGCAAATTTGAGGGTGTCACATTTATAAACGAAGTCAAGAAATCTATATTGTGGAAGAGGAATACTTGTACTGAGTTGCATAAACAAACACTCCTAGTACCTGTCACCTCAGAATAAATAAAGGAGAGTATATTTTATATTCCTAATGATAAAGCACCTAGTACAGATGGATATTCAAGCAAATTCTTTAAGGACTCTTGGGAGGTGGTGGGAGAGGATATAATCAAGGCAGGCATGGACTTCTTTGAGACAAGGTGTCTTCTCAAACAATTGAACACTACCTTAATCAATTCGATCCCCGAAGTGAAGAGACCAACAACAATGCTTCAATATAGGCTCATTACATGCTGCAATATGGTTTATAAATGCATATCAAAGATAATCTGTAACAGGTTAGCAATTATTTTACCTAATTTGATATCTCATAAGCAAGGAGGATTCATTAGGGGAAGCACCATTATGGAAAAATCCTCATTTGTCATTACCTTATTAAGATATGTAAGAGGCCTACTATTTCCCCCAGATGTTTGATAAAAATGGGCCTTCAAAAAGCTTATGATACAACTGAATAAGAATTTTTGGACCAAATACTCAAGTCCCTAAAAATACCTACTCAATTTATCAATTGGATCATGCTATGTATGACCACTACAACATAGTCTCTCAACATTAATAAGGACATATTTGCTTTTTTCAAGGGTCAAGGGAATTAAGATAGGGAGACCCTCTATCTCAAGTCCTATTTAAATTGTGTATTGAGTACCTTTTTTAGGCTGTTGGCCTTAGTCACAAAGAAGGCAGATTTCAGGTACCACCCTCTTTGCGAACCTCTTAGACTAACTCACTTAATGTTTGGTGATGACTTATTGCTGCTCTAGAAGGAAGGTGTCAAGTGTATGATGATCGTTATTAGAAATTTCTTTACCTTTTCAAAATCTTCTAGTTTGAAGATGTATCAAAGAAAATCCAGTTCATACTTTAATGGGGTGAATAAAGGTCTGAAAATTGAGAATATGCAAATATCTAGTATGGTGGAAGGAACTCTTTCTTAAAAATACTTAGGGGTGCCTATCAGGACCCCAAGGTCTAAAAAATGAGATTATGCAAATAAGCGTTTGACTTGACATCAGCAACCAAAGGCTCCCTTTTCTCAACCTGATTGAATAAAATTTCTTACCTTATTCACAATATTCTTTATAATCTACACTCTACACCATCCTATGTGACGTACCTAATGATAATGTAGACCGGGCAAACGGATCAGTAGGGTCGAGTTATTTTGGATTTCAGGTCTATTTCGATATGTTGGTAGGGTCATTTTCGGGTCAAGCGAATCGGGTTATTTTTGTTTCAGATAATTTTCGAGCTAATGATTAAGTGAAAAAAAAAGTACGATTAATATATTACCTGTTTTTTAGTGTAGTTTTAACAATTGATTCTCAATTTAACAAAAAAAAAGTGTTTTTAATTAGTAATTTCAATTTTTTTTTTGTTCAATTACATCAAAGTTTTGTCGGTCATATTTGGGTTGGCAGGTTTTGGGTTGGGTCATGTCCGGGCTAGGTCGAGTTAATTCAGGTTTCAGAGCACATTTGGAGGTTGTAGTTCGAGTTAATTTCGGGTCTTAGTTAAGCTTTTTGGGTCAGGTTGGTTTTGCCAAGTCTAGTCATGCACACCGGAGGGTAACGAATCTAAATAGTACTTTATTCCATCCAAACGATTCTATCCTCTTACTTTTTGGAAGGTAGAATTATTTACACATAATCGGTCCACGTCAGTATGTTATTTTTCTTACAGATTAAGTAATTAGTCGATGAATGTTGTTTTTTAAAATTTTAAAGCATTGGCACTATATGATTCAGCGATTGGTTTAAGTAAATTTTTTCTAAAATTGTGTTGGTTATTTACTTTAGTTCATTAACTAGCTGCTAAATAAATTAGCGAGTAGTTGGGTTAGTCGCATACGAGTCCCTGAATGATCCAACAACCAGTTATGAGATAGTATTAACAATACGCAGCATGCCTCTTTCCTCATACCTAATCTCACAATTATTTAAAAAAATATCAACCCACGAATCCTAAACCGTTCCAAGTCAAACTCTTCTCGAAATCAATCTCAGTCACTCCATTATTTCTTCCAAACTATATCAAATGTATTATAAATCGCTATTAACGTTTAAATCTTTATATATGGTTATTAAAGTAGATTAATTAGCTAATTTATAGATTTAGTAATTGGTTATTTTGTGCATTTGGTTTTGATTCGTTGGTTATATAGTTTGTTTGAGTGACTTACCTTGTTATATTGCTAGATTTGTGGTCAAATTCGAAGATAAGAAAATTAATTACTCTTTATGTTGTTACTCTAGATAGTAGACAAATGGTATAATGTAGGTTACAAAGATGTTCAACATTTTTTTTTGTCAATAGTAACAAGAGATTTGATGAACTTACTTTCTCAATTTATGATGAGTTAGGGGTCTATAGATGTCAATTTGAATTAAAAATTAAGATGAAATCAGACACGTTGCTTTATGAGTGAGGCCAACACAAGACACCATAATAAAAGACTCTTCAAATACTTTAATATGGGGGGCTTTGCCACTAATTTTCAGGATTGTGTTACCTCGGTGTGGAGTCAACAAACCACTAGGACTTAAATGTTCAAAATAGTGAGAAAATCAGAAATGATGAAACTTATTCTCAAAAGACTCAAGAAGACTCATTTTAAAGATGTGAAAATAAGGATGACTTGGCAATGGGACAACTTTATCACATCCAAAAGTAACTAATATACATCCAGGTAATGAGGAGCTTATAACAAAGAAGAGAGAACTCAATATTACTTCACATGGTCTATAGAAGGCTAAACTTAAATTTCTAAAGCAAAAGGCAAAAGCTCACTGAATTACTAAAGGAGCCATAAATTCTGCCTTCTGTCATGGACTTATTAAGGCAAGGAGGATTAAAAATCATATACATCAAATCAGAGAACATAAAGATCATTTAGCTAAAGATAAACTGGAAATACAGAATGCCTTTCTTGATTATTATTAGATGTTACTGGGCACTAGTACCTTCACAAAAAAAGTCAAGAAATCTATAGTGAGGAAGGGGAATACCTGTACTGAGTTGCATAACCAAACACTTATAGCATTTGTCACCTTCTCTATCTTTTCAAAGTCTTCTGGTTTGAAAATGATTTAATGAAAATCTAATTATGGAAGGTCTGAAAAATAAGATTATGGAAATATCTTGTATGGTAGAAGGGACTCTACCTTTCAAATACTTAAGGGAGCCTATCAAGACCCCAAGGTCTGAAAAATGAGACTATGCAAATAAGCGTTTGACTTGGCATTAACAACCAAAGGCTCCCTTATCTCAACCTAATTGAAAACAGTTCTTACCTTATTCATAAGATTCTCTATAATCTACATTCTACACCATCCTATGTGACGTAGCTAGTGGTTATGTATACCGGGCAAACAGATCATTCGGGTCAACTTACTTTGGATTTCGAGTCTATTTCAATATGTTGGTGGGGTCATTTTCAGGTCAAGCGGATCGGGTTATTTTGGGTTAGGGTCATTTCCGGGCTAATGATTAAGAAAAAAAATACGATTAATATTATTACTTATTTTTAGTTTAATTTTGAAAATGTATTCTTAATTTTAACACAAATAAAAAATATTTTTTTTTTAAAATAGTCATTTCAAATCATTTTTTTTTGTTCAGTTGCAGTAATCTATTGTCGATCATTTCCGGGTTGGGTCATGTTCAGGCTGGTTCAGGTCAATTCGGGTTTCAGAGCACATTTGGGAGTTATAGTTCGGGTTAATTTCGGGTCTTATTTAAGCCTTTTCAGGTCGGGTCCATCGGGCTGGGTTGGTTTTCCCAAGTCTAATCATGCAAAACGGAGGGTAACGATTCTATTTATTACTTTATTTCTGCCAAACGATTCAATCCTCTTACGTTTTGGAAGGTAGAACTATTTACACAAAATAGGTCCACGTCAGTATGTTATTTTTTTAAAAAATTAATTAAATAGTCGATTCACCGACTGCTTTAAGGAAATTTTTTCTCAATTTTTTTTGGTTATTAAATTTAGTATAGTAACCAGCCGCTAAATAATTTAGCGAGCACTTGGGTTACTAACATTCTAGTCGCTGAATGATTCATCAACCAGTTATGAGAATGTATTAACAATACCCAACGAGCCTCTTTCCTCATATCTAACCTTACGATTTGCAAAAATAAAAATATAAAAACTCAACCCACAAATCCTAAATCGTTCTGAATCAAACTCTTCCCGAAATCAATCGCAATCACTCCTTCGTATCTTCCAAACTATTTCAAAGGTATTATAAATCGATTTTAACGTTTAAATATTTATATATTGTTATTAAAGTAGATTAAAAAGCTATTTTTTAGATTTAATAATAGTTTGTTTTGTGCATTTTGACTTGATTCGCTGGTTATATAATTTATTTGAGTGACTTAACTTGCTATATTGCTAGATTTGTGGTCAAATTTGAAGATGAGAAAAATAATTACTTTTTATGTTGTTACTCTCGATAGTAGATAAATGGCATAATAATAGTTACAAAAATTTTGAACATTTTTTTTGTCAATAGTAACAAGAGATTTGAGGAACTTTATTCCAGCCAAACGATTCTATCCTCTTACTTTTTGGAAGGTATAACTATTTACATGGAATAGGTCCACGTCAGTATGTTATTTTTAATTTTTTACAGATTAAGTAACTAGTCGATGTATGTTGTTTTTAAAATTTTAAAGTTTGGCGCTATATGATTCAGCGACTGGTTTAAGAAAATTTTTCCTAAAATTGTGCTGGTTATTAACTTCAGTTCAATAACCACCTTCTAAATAATTTAGCAAGGAGTTTGGTTAGTCATATACTAGTCGCTAAGTGATTCGACAACCAGTTATAGGATTAGTTAGCTAATTTGTAGGTTTAGTAATTCGTTATTTTGTGTATTCGATGTTGATTCACTGGTTATGTAGTTTGTTTGAGTGACTTAACTTGTTATATTGCTAGATTATTTGTGGTGAAATTCAAATATGAGAAAATTAATTACTTTTTATGTTGTTACTCTAGATACTAGATAGCTGGCATAATATAAGTTACAAAGATGTTGAACATTTTTTTTGTCAATACTAACAAGAGATTTGTTGAACTGACTTCTTTAATTTCTGATGTGTCAGAGGTTTATAGATGTCAATTTGGATAAAAAATTAAGATGGAATCACACACCTTGCTTAGTGAGTGAGGCCAACACGGGACATCATAAAAATAGACCCTTCAAATAGTTTATTATGTGGAGCGCTGCCACTAATTTTCAGGATTATGTTACCTTTGTGTGGGATCAATAAATCACTGGGACTAAGATGTTCAGAAGATTGAGAAAATCGAAAAATATTGAAGCCTATTCTCAAAAGACTCATTTTAATGATGTGGAAAATAAGGCTGACTTGGCAATGTCACAACTTTATTACATCCAAAAGCATCTAATAAATCAGCCAGGTAATGAGGAGCTTATAAGACAGGAGAGAAAACTCAATATTACTTCTCAGGGTATATAAAAAGCTAAACTCAAATTTCTAAAGCAAAAATTCAAAAGCTCACTAGGTGACGGAAAGAGACAACAATTATGCCTACTTTTTATTTACTTATAAAGGCAAGGAGAAACAAAAGTCATATACAACAAATCAGAGACCATAAAGATCATTTGGCTAAATATAAACATGAAATAGAGAATGCAATTCTTGATTATTATAAGATGTTACTAGGTACTAGGACCTCTATAAACAAAGTCAAGAAATCTATAGTGAGGAAGAGGAATAGCTGTACTGAGTTGCATAAGCAAACACTCATAGCATCTGTCATTGCAGAAGAGATAAAGAAGAGTATATTTTATATTCCCAACGATAAAGCACATGGTCTAGATGGATATTCAAACAAACTTTTGAAGGACTCTTGAGAAGGGATGGGAGAGGATGTAATCAAGGCAAACATGGACTTCTTTGAGACAAGGTGTCTTCTAAGACAATTGAATACTACCTTAATCACTTTGAACCCCAAATTGGAGAGACCAACAACAGTGCTTCAATATAGGTCTATTACATGCTACAATAAGGTTTATAAATGCATATCAAAGGTGATCTGTAATAAGCTAACAGCTATTTTACCCAGTTTGATATCTCAGAATCAATGAGGATTCCTTAGGGAAAGCACCATTATGAAAAATATCCTCAGTTGTCAAGACATTATTAAGCTATATAAGAGGCCTAATGTTTCTGTAATAGTCCGTATTTCTGTGTATAGGATGCTCTACCGAGTAGGGCTTACTCAACCGAGTACCAGCCGAGTAGAGACTACTCGACCGAGTAAAATTGGTTGGTTTCCTTAGCAGTGTTCTGATCTCATGTACTCGGCCAAGTGATATCGACACTCGACCGAGTAAGTCATACTCAACCGAGTATATGTTGTACTCGACCGAGTACGACGGTTTTCAGGGTTTAGGTGGACGGATGATTAAGGGGTCATTAAGAGGATTAGTTTTCTAGAACTCTTGGTTGACGGATTTCAACTAAATTCATCTCCTAGTCCCAAGATAACGCTTATCTCGTGAGTCCAATCCAATTTTGGCTTGTGATCGTATCACCCTACTTACCCGAGGTAAAAAGGGGCCCACAAGCGAAGTAGCCCTAATGAACACGAGATTCATAAGTGTTACTAATTGGTAAGGCTAATCTCAATTTTTTTAATATGTGAGAGATCTTGTCAATTTAGTCATTAATTCCCTATAAGTTAACTAAGTAGGTGAATTGTGAATAACGTTGAATTGACAATAGCGGAAAAATAAAATGCATGTGTGACGATTTTGGCATGAGCAGAAATAAAGCAAGCAACCAAGAAACGAATAATCCTAGTATGGCCACCTAGCTAATCAAATTAACTAGATGATTACAAATTTGGAAACCAACTCCTTGGTCCCTTGCCTTTTCATTTGGAACCCCTTCCAAAAATGACTGAGTCTTGAGTGAGTCAACGGTCTTCATAATAAATAATTACAAATATACAAATATAAAAATATAAAAATTTCTATTATACATTTGTTCTATGAAATGAAACTATTAATTATTACAAACCGGCGATACGAGATCACAATAAAATTACAACCAAACCGTTAATCCCTTACATTGCGCGTAATAACGATTACAAATAACTAGGCCATACTAGGTACAAATTTTGCATAAATTATTAAATAAATGACATTCATTAATTCAACCATAAATTAAATAAATTGATGCAACATTCAGGCCAAAATCACCGTAAACACATTCATGCTCATTGTAACTCGATTTTACGGGATTTATTGATTTTTAACCATTAAAAACAATAATCAACATTTAAACCTCATTTAAACTGAAACAAATTATCTAAACTGTTTTAAAACTCAAAATTAGTCCATAATAGTTTTGTTGGTCATTAATTAGTTCGATTTGATTTTAATTGCTAAATATAACGGTTTAATCATAACTTTTATGAAATAAACCCAAAATAAAATATAAGTATCATAAAAATTTGTAATAAAATTTTTTTTACATTCTGGAACATTTTCAGGAACTGAAAAATCAAAAAACATTTGCCCAAAAAAGTTTATTTAAATTTGTGAACAAATAGCTTTATATTTATCGGTTTTATCTCATAAATACCAATAAATATCCAAAAATAGTAAAACAAATAACAAAATTTCACCAAAACTAAAAAAATCAGATTATGAAATGTACCAAAAAAATTTTAGATCTAGAAAAACTCTTTTCAATTTTATGAACATAATAATCTCCTTTTATCAATTTTTATCTCATAAAAAACAATAAACATGTAATACTTTATTAAAAGTCACAAAATTTTACATACAGTATTTAAAACATGCATGTGATATCATATTAAAATTTCATGTCCAGAATCAACATGCAACTATTTTTAGTTAACTTTTAACATAAAAATGCATATTAACTCGGTTTAAAAGCCAAAAATCAAAATAAATAGCACATCAATCCCTAAAATCGTAAAATTTGACCACAAACATTTTGAACTCAGTAGGTATACATGCACCAAACATTTTCGTCCAAATCATATTTTAACTCAAATTTTTGATTTATCTATCTTATAACTTTAATAAAAATGCATAAAATGAACATGCATGCTACAAGCTAGCTCTGATACCACATGAAAGTCCATAGAACCTAAATAGACTCCTCTAATTAGTTAATAAATTACTTGAAAAGAAGAAATTTCCTCACATTGAGATGGAAATAAATTGGCACAATAAGAACTCTTTCTTGTTGTTCTTGAGCTATAATAAAGGATGATCCTTCAATAATCTACAAAGTAGAAGATCTCCTCTTAGTTGCACCAAGATGAAACCAAATCATCTAAACTTATTATTAACTAGATAATAAGAAAGATATAATACTACTAATATTAGTTTTTTACTACTCTAGTAATACTTGGGGAATATTAGTGTATTAATAAGATTTAGAGAGATGTTGAGGTTCTTGGAGAGATGTAGGAAAAATAAGCAAGCTAAGAATGAATTAAGAAGAAAAATGAACAACAATTTTCCTTTTATTGGCACTATGGCCGGCCCTTTCATGCATCAAATAGGTGATTTTCTTCTTATTTTATTCTCATGCAAAGTGGTGGTGTGTTGTAGTGTTTGTGATGATTATGGTGTACTTGATATGTCACTTACACTTGGTGACTTGTGAGCATAAAATAGAACAACAATCATCATGCTCCACTACTACCATAACCGGCCCTATGCATGTGGCTCATTAAGGTCCATTTTGATTTTTGATATTTGTCCCACAAATACTTATTTATTATATGCTGAATTATCTTGTATAATTAAGTGTTAATTTTATTATATAACAATTATATGACACAAATTAATAAACAATATTTATTAACATTTAAGTGATATTTTACCATTATATCATTATATAATGGGTCCCACAATGCTTAGTTAATTTATTTTACAACTCCTTGTAAATATAATAAATATATGTAAAAGCTCAACTAATTTAGTTAATTAACGATTAATTACTAAACTAGATCTTATTTAATCATATTAAAATAAGATATAAATTTATTAGTCAATTATCGTATAATTGAATCCCCCGCCCTATTAAGAACTATGAAATCCACCGGAATGAATAATTTGCCTATTCTAACCACAACATCCGCCAAGACACCCAAAGGTTTCTTTGTAGATCAATCCGCCATTTGAAGTGTGATGCTGGTGCATTTGAGTTCTCTTATACCAAGCTTCTCACATACGGAATAAGGCATCACACTCACACTTGCTCCCAACTCACACAAGGACTTGTCAATTTGTGTGGAGCCTATAGTGCATGGGTTAGAAAAACTACCGGGATCTTTCAATTTTGGAGGAGTTGGGTTTTGTAGAAAGGCAGTACATTCCCCGGTGAATGTCACGGTTTCAACTCCATTCAAGGACTTTTTTCTTATGAGGATATCTTTCATGAATTGTGCATAGGCGGGGATTTGAGTGATTAGATCGGTGAATGGTATGGAAACTTCCAAATTTTGGACAATGTCCATGAACATGCCAAGTTGCTTGTCTAGCTTGATCTTTGCTTGGCTACTAGGAAAAGGAAGCCTTATCACTATAGGTTCCTCAACCTTCTTGCTTTTTGTTTCCTCCACATTCTTCTTTTCATTGACAACTTGTTCACTTGAAGAACTCTCATCTTCCTTGTCATCCAACTCAATAACTTCATTTCCAATCAATACTTCATCTACCACTTTCTCTCCCTCGTTATTATCATCTTCATTTGGCATCTTTGGACCCTCATAATGATGTCCACACCTCAATTGTATGGCATTAGCGGTTTCATTCTTGGGTGAGTTACCTTGTGGGGTAATTGACCTTTCCCCCTAGCAGAACTCCCCTATGTTATTTGTGTCACTCGTGTTTCAAGCATATTGTTGTGGGCAAGGATGGTTTTGATGATGATATCTTTTGCTTTATTGTCTTTTTTGCAATTTGAGGAACGCTTTTTGAAGGTCAAAGGATTGGTCCCCAACTTGTTGTTGAATGCTAGGTTGTTTTGTGGGGGTGGGTTGTAGTGCTGTTGATTTTGATTGTATTGTTGTTGGTTGTAGGAAGGTTGGTTTTGGTTGTATTTTGATCTTTGGAAGTTTTGTTGATTGTTTCTTAGGGGTGGGGCAACATATGATTGTTATGGTTTAGGACATTTTGGCTTTTGTAGGAGAGATTTGGATGGTTCTTTGTGCTCTCATTGTAGAAGTTGGAGTAAGGGTTTCCTTGTCTATAAGATTGGAAAGCATTCACTTGTTCGACGGATCCTCTACAATCTTGAGAATCATGGCCATATGTCCCACAACATTCACATACCCCTTGAGGAAGACTTGGCGCCATCACCATGGCATTCATTTGTTTCATAGGTTGTTGGGAAGATGAGCTTCGAGATTTTTGGACAAGACCATGTACTTATCCATCTTGAGATTCATGGCCTCCATGTAAGAGCTTAATTGGGCTCCAAGATCGGCACTAAGTTGAGTGACAAAATTAACCTCATGTATTCCCCCTCTAGTAGCTTTTCGTGGCCTACTAAATTGAGAGTTATGGGTTGTCATCTCTTCTATTCTAGCCTAAGTTTGATCATCTTCAACCTCGGTGAATCTCCCATTAGAACCCATGTTGAAGATCCCTCTTGCATCTTCATACAACCCATTACAAAATTGTTGCACCAAGAACCATTCACTTAATCCATGATGGAGGGGCATGATTTTATTATCTCCTTGAATTTCTCCCATGCCACATATATATTTTCTTCATCACATTGCTTGAAAGCGGTAATTTGAGCTCTTAGCATGTTGGTTTACTCCGGTGGATAGAACTTTTGGTAGAATGCTAGAGCTAACTTCTTCCATGAATCAATCCCTAGAGCAACTTTGTTGAGACTTTTCAGCCATTGCTTTGCCGCTCCAATTAGAGAGAAAAGATATAAGACCCATCCATTATTGTCTTGAGTTACTCTCGTTTGGGAAATGGCATCACAATAATCACAAAAAGTCTCCATATGAAGATGAGGATCCTCACTCGGCATACCTCCAAATTGGTTTCTCTCAACTAGTTGAATAAAGGTGGTTTCGGCAATGAAATTGTCGGTCAAATTTTGTGGTACGGGTGTGATATTTGGAAGAGTGTCTTCCGTGGGAACGAAATGAGAGGAAAATTTTGGCTATCATGATTGTGTGAGCGGTTGGTGGGGGATTGGTACGGTTGTTTGGTTTCCAAAAGGGTTCACACACTCCACGACCGGGACAATACCCTCCAATCTATCTAGCCTAGTATGCTCAATCTCCATCTTGTTCGTAATCCAATTTCCCTTTCTTCACCCACGGATAGAAACGCCTCTATTGTAGAAATCAGGTTTGACATAGAGCTCTTATCCACGGCCTTGAAGACTTTGCGAAGCCTCCTAAAGGTCCTCTCGATCTCGAGATTGATAGGAGGTTGATCTTTAGGAGGATCTCGTCTGGGCATACAAGAAAAGGGTGAGAATTGCCTTAAGGAACTAGGTTCCTCAAGACAAAAGGGCAAAAAACTAAAGCAAACAAGGTAATCAAATTAAACATACAACACCGTCCCAGCAACGGCGCCATTTTGATGTAGGTATAGAAGGTGTGCGTACGATAAGTACGAGTGTCGGTGTCAGGGACGGTTCGTGTTCAAATCGTTCTAAATAATTCTAATAAAGAATCTTGCAAGTCACAAGTAAATTGGGTTTGGATTGTTTTTACTAAACTAAGAACAATAAATAAAAACCATTAAAAAAATAAGACGAGTTTAAGGTAGAAAGTCGAGTATTTATCAATAAAGGGAAGGATTAAGATGAGTAGGTTCATATGGGTAGCATGGGTCAAATAAGAAAGTCGGTTCTAGTAATCGAAAGGTCGCCTAGTCTAGGGATAGTGAATTGAGGCTTTCGGTCTTACAATTCCTCCCCACACCGTCTCTAGTTCAAGGAAACTCAAGGCTCTCAATGTTATGGTATTCACGAACGATAGAAAAATTCATGCAAGTTTCATACAAGCATTTTCATCAAACATGTTATAAGCAAAAGTTGGAAACAAGACAACTAATCAACAATTACACCCAACGAATCTTATATTAACTCATACTTGAACCCATAATCCCTCACTAACTCTAGCAAGGTCACTACTCACACATATTCAAATGGGTTTCAATAACAATAAGGAATTGCATAGTGAAAACAACAACAATTGACATTTGTAGTTGATATTGAACAAACAAACAAATATTGAAATGAAAACTAAATGGAAAACAAGATTAAGGAAGGTAATATACCAAATTGAGTGAAAGGATGAATAAAGATGGGAACTTTGATTAGATGATGAAGATTGAGTCATCAATCTTGAATTACAACCCAAGTTCATGAAAGTCCATAGACCCTAATTAGACTCCTCTAATTAGTTACTAAATTACTTGTTAATTTAGTGTTTAATGATCTATGTAATATGCATGCAAATATAAAGACAATATGTAAAAGAAGAAATTTCCTCACATTGAGATGAAAATAAAATGGGCACAATAAGAACTCCTTCTTATTGTTCTTGAGATATAATAAAGGATGATCCTTCAATAATCTCGAAAGTATAAAACCTCCTCTTAGTTGCACCAAGATGAAACCAAATAATCTAAACTTATTATTAACTTGATAATAAGAAAGATATAATACTACTAATATTAGTATATTACTACTCTAGTTATACTTGGGAAAATTAGTGTATTAATTAGATTTAGAGAGATGTTGAGGTTTTTAGAGAGATGTAGGAAAAATAAGCAAGAATGAATTAAGAAGAAAAATGAACAACAATTGTCCTTTTATTGGCACTATGGCCGGCCCCTTCATGCATCAAGTAGGTGATTTTCTTCTTATTTTATTCTCATGCAAAGTGGTGGTGTGTAGTAGTGTTTGTGATGATAATGGTGTACTTGATATGTCACTTCTACTTGAGGGCCTTGTGAGCATAAAATAGAACAACAATCATCATGCTCCACTACTACCATAACTGGCCATATGCATGTGGCTCATTATGCTCCATTTTGATTTTTGATATTTGTTCCACAAATACTTATTAATCATATGCTTAATTATCTTGTATAATTAAGTGTTAATTTGATTATATAATAATTATATGACACAAATTAATAAATAATATGTACTTAACATTTAAGTGATATTTTACCATTATATCATTATATAATTTATCCCACAATGCTTAGTTAATTTATTTTACAACTCCTTGTAAATATAATTAACTAATTACCTCTACCTCAAAATATATGTAACACTTCAACTAATTTAGTAAATTAACGATTAATTACTAAACTAGATCTTATTTAATCATATTAAAATAAGATATAAATTTATTAGTCAATTATCGTATAATTGAATAATAAACTTATTTGAATTTGAGTTTCAAACTCAATTTTTAACAATTAACTCTCATAACTAAACGTACATATCAAATATATGTAATGTGCTTATTAACTGTATCATATACAAATAATTAGTTCTACTATTTGGGTTTCATCCTATAGGTGTGACCGAAAGGGATCAGTTGATCACCGTCGTCATACGACAATAACGTCAAACTTTAGTCTGCCAACCGTTACTGATTTACGTTAATCAACTGACTAATCATATATATATAGTCAATAAGTATCCCAATTATATTTCTTAATGAGATTTATTATAAGGCGCACTATTGTGGAGAACACCTACTCCAACATTTCAATACTAAAAACCTACTTGAAATACTAATTAACTAAAGATTAAGCTTAAACCGTCTAAATTAAGAGAAGATTAACACTAATAAAGATGGAGTTCTAGATCTAGAGTTTCATGCCCAAAACATTACAAAGTGGGAGTATATATAGTGTTCTCCAAGCAAAAGGGAAGTGAATCGGAGACAAAAACAAGGGAGGACGGACCGTCCCGGCCGGTCTGGGTCTGGGTCTGGTGTCATACGGTACGATTCTGGTGCCGGTTGTCGTCCCGGCCAGTATGGGTCTGGGGACGGCTTCCAAGCTTGGTGTGTTTGCTTCCCTCCTCCCATGTCGGTACTTGTCCCTTGGGGATGAGTTTGAGACGACTTTACTTGCTCCCTTGATCCTTGTTAGGGGTCAAGGTGTCTTGGGATGTCGTCTAAGGGCTCAACAAAAGTGACATGGAAACCGCTTCAAAGTTTGAACTCCGCGCCCAAAACATTGCTCTATCCAAATGGCTCTAGTATGTATTAATTCCGCTTCATTTCAATTTGTCTCTCCCACAAACGTTAATAAGGCCTAAAGGACTAAAAGAAGAAGATTAGTTCCAAAAACCGCTCAAAAGAGCGAGAAGGATACGTGGAAAATGATGAAATGAGAGGCACAACACAAACAAATATTCACGTATGAGAAATCAATAAAAACATACTTAAGATGAGAGAGGAGGGGCTTACGTTCAGTTTTCTTTACCTCGGTAACCTTAGAGGGGTTACCTAAGCTATAAACCTTCTGTAGTTTGCATTCTTCTCCCGTCAACATCTTTTCCATCTCACCCACTTCCTTACTTCGTGAGCTTGTTCCAGCTTCAACGGCGCTAGAAACTAAGGCGATCTCCAAAGGATCCCTATTTAAACACAAAGCAAGACATTCATCAATAGTCATATCTACAACACCAATCCTATGACATGTCTCCTCTAACATGGGGTGTTTTATGGCATAATTCAGATTGAATGTAATTGTGTCAACCCCCATCGTTAGTGTAAGTCTCTCATTCTTAACATCTATGGTTGTCCTGTTGTGTGAAGGAATGGACGTCCCAAGGTGATAGGAATTTGGGTGTCCGCGGCCATATCTAGTACTACGAAGTCAACTGAAATGAAAAACTTCCCTACTCTAACTGCCAACTGGCATGTCTTCTGAAATCCCCAAAAGGTGTTTAATAGAGCGGTCACCCATTTGTAAAGTCATAGTTATAACATTAAGTTGACCTATATTTAAATTTTGACATATAAAAAATGGCATTACACTAACACTAGCCCCCAAGTCACATAGAGATTTATCAATATTTAAACGACCACTATTACAAGGAATAGAAAAACTCGTTGGATCATTTAGCTTAGGTGGTGAACGAGATTGTAACACGGCACATAATTCCTATGTACATGAAACCGTCTCCACTTCATTAAAGGACCGCTTCCTCGTCACTATGTCTTTCATAAACTTTGCATAAGCCGGCACTTGAGTGAGTAATTATATAAAAGGTACACTCACTTGCAAATTCTTAACTACCTCCATAAACCTCCCAAATTGTTGATCTAGCTTGGATTTATGTTGTGGGTGAGGAAAAAGAATAACAATTTTGATGGGCTCGGCTTCTTTCTTCTAGTTCTCTTCATTACCGTCTCCGCCATCAAGAACTAGAGTCACTCGATAGTGTTGGAGTAGGTGTCCTCTACAATAGTGCGCCACATAATAAATCTCATTAAGGAATATAATTGGGATATTTATTGACTATATATTTATGATTAGTCAGTTGATTAACGTAAATCAATAACGGTTGGCTGACTAGAGTTTGACGTTATTGTCGAATGACGGCGGTGATCAACTTATCCCTTTCGGTTACACCTATAGGATAAGACCCAAATAGTAACTAATTATTTGTATATGATACAGTTGATTACTCCATTACATATATTTAATATGTACGAGAGTTAATTATTAGAAAATGAGTTAGGAACTCAAATTCGATTAAGTTTATTTTTCAATTATGTAATAATTGACTAATAAATCTATATCTTTTTTTAATATGATTAAATAAGATCTAACTTAGTAATTAATCGTTAAATTACTAAATTAGTTGAGGTTTTGGGATAGAGGTAATTAGTTAATTATATTTACAAGGAGTTGTAAAATAAATTAACTAAGCATTGTAGGACCCATTATATATTGTTAAAATGGTAAAATATCACTTAAATGTTAAGTACACATTGTTTATTAATTTGTGTCATATAATTGTTATATGATCAAATTAACACATTAATTATATAAGATAATTAAACATATGATTAATAAGTATTTGTGGGACAAATATCAAAAATCAAAATGGGCATATTGAGCCAAATATGGCCGGTCATGGTAGTAGTAGTAGTGATGATAATTGTTCTTGTTTATGCAAACAAGCAACCTTATGATAATGACATATCATGCATTCCAAAATCATTACGTACACTACCATACTCGACTACATTACATGTGAATAAAATAATAAAAATAAGAGGCCATTTGGACACATGAGGTCCGGCCAAAATGGCTATAAAATGGACAATAGTTGTTCATTTTATGATTACTTGATTTTGTGCTTAATTCACATATCCCTCTAAAATTCATCTTCTCACTAAAACTCTCACAATACTAATATTTACTAAGTATTACTAGTATTACTAGAGTAGTAATATATACTAACATTAGTAGTATAATATCTATCTTACTATCTAGTTAATAATAAGGTTAGATTATTTGGGTAAATCTTGGGTGCAACTTGAAGGAGGTCTTCTTATTTGAATATTGTTAGAGGATCATTTCCTACATTAGCTCAAGAACAATAAGAAGGAGTTCTTATTGTGCCCATATTATTTCCATATCAATGTGAGGAAATTTCTACTTGTCTTTATAATGTCTTTATATTTGCATACATGTTACATAGATCATTAAACACTAAATTAACAAGTTAATTAGTAACTAATTAGAGAAGTCTAATTAGGGTCTATGGAATTTCATGTGGTATTAGAGCTAGCTTGTAGCATGCATGTTCATTTTGGATATTTTTTATTAAAGTTATAAGATAACTAGTAAATCAAAAAATTTGAGTTAAAATATGATTTGGACAAAACAATTTGGTGCATGTAAACCTACTGACTTCAAAATTTTTGTGGTCAAATTTCGTAATTTTAGGGATTATTTTACTATTTATTTTGATTTTTGGCTTTTAAACCGAGTTAATATGCATATTTTATGTTAAAAGTTAACTAAAAATAGTTTCATATTGATTCTGGCCATGAAATTTTAATATGATCTCACATGCATGTCTTAAATACTGTATGTAAAATTTCGTGACTTTTAATTAAGTACTGTATGTTTTATAAGATAAAAGTCGATAATATGAGATTATAATGTTCATAAACTTGAAACGTCCTTTTCTGGTCATGAAATTTTTTGGTATGTTTTAAATTCTGATTTATATCATCTTGGTGAAATGTCATAATTTGTTTCATTGTTTTACTATATTTAATGGTTTTTATTTGATAAAACCGTTAAATATAAAGTTATTTGTTCATAAAATTAATTTAGATTTTTTTATCAAATGTTTTAGTTTTTGGAGCTCCTATAAATGTTTTAGAATGTATAAAAATTTTGATTTCAAACTTTTATGATGTTTATTTATATTTTGGGTTTATTTCATAAAAGTTATGATTAAACCGTTATATTTAGCAAATAAAATCAAATAGATCTAATTAATGACCAAAAAAATTAGTAAGGACTAATTTTGAGTTTTAAAACATTTTAGATAATTAGTTTGAATTTAAATGAGATTTAAATGTTGATATTGATTTTTAATGGTTAAAAATCAATAAATCCCGTGAAATCGAGCTACAATGAGCATGAATGTGTTTAGGGCGATTTTGGCATGAATTTTGCAGCAATTTATTTCATTTAAGGTTGAATGAATGAATGTCATTTATTTAATAATTTATGCATTTTTTGTACCTAGTATGGCCTAGTTAATTTTTAATCGTTATTACCCGTAATGTAAGGGATTAACGCTTTGGTTGTAATTTTTATTGCGAACTCGTATCGCCAGTTTGTAATAATTAATAGTTTCATTTTATAGACTAAATGTATAATAGGAATTTGTATATTTGTAATTATTTATTATGAAGACCGGAAACTCCCTCAAGACGGTGCTGGAAGGCGTTCCAAGTGAAGAGGCAAGGGACCAAGGAGTTGGTTTCCGAATTTGTAATTATCTAGTTAATTTGATTAGCTAGGTGGCCATACTAGGATTTTTTCGTTGCTTGATTGCTTGTTTTTTTTTTCCGCTCATGCCAAAATCGTCACACATGCATTTTTTATTTTTTATTTTTCCGCTATTGTCAATTCAACTTTATTCACCCTATTTAGTTCACTTATAGGAAATTAATGACTAAATTGACAAGATATCTCACATATTTATTAAAAATTGAGATTAGCCTTACCAATTAGTAACACCTATGAATCTCGTGTTCATTAGGGCTACCACGCTCGTGGGTCTCTTTTTACCTCGGGTAAGTAGGGTGATACGATCACAAGCCAAAATTGGATTGGACTCAACGAGATAAGCGTTATCTTGGGACTAGGAGATGGATTTAGTTGAAATCCGTCAACCAAGAGTTCTAAGGGTAGAATTAGTCAAGTAATGACTTACCATTTTTTAGATACGGGTAACATACGATGACTATTTTTATTTTTAAAATGGGTCTTGGAATCATTTATATAATTTAGTGAGGGGTCATTATATAAATGCTAAACTTGTTAAAATGTTTTTCAAGTAAATTATCATAACAATGAATGTTTATATATTTCTTTTTGTTGTAGTAACCATATTCGCACAATGTCAACATCATGGAATACCGCAACCTTGGGTAAGGACTCATGGTTGAGGTCCGTCATGGACAAATGTGTCCTAAAAGATGACGGTAGTAACATTGTTGAATGGGAATCAACGATCAAGAGCGCCGCGATATCCGATAACGTGCTTCGCTACTTGGTCGAAGCCCCTCCCACCGAACCCGGGTCAAGGTCCACCGCGGCGGCACAGGCCGAATATGACCTTTATTTGAAGGTTGCCAATGATGTCAAGAATTTCTTGATTTGGTCCATCTCACCCAAACTCAAACTCCAATTGATATCTCTCAATGCTTATGGGATAGTCACAAGGATAATATCAATGTTTTCGCAAGCCCCCAAAATTCTCCAATATGAGGCGGCTACGAAATTCTTTGACTCTAAGCTCCAAAAGGGCCAAAAAGTTGGCCCACACGTGCTAAAAATGGTTGAGCACGCCGACACCTTAGAGCGTCTAGGGTGCAAAATTCCAAAGGAGCTAGTGGTGGGTAGAATCCTTCATTCACTCACACCAAAGTTCACCAACTTTAGGGTGAACTACAACATGAATGACATGGAAAAGAGTTTCCATGAACTCCATGCACTCCTCACCCAAGCGGAGAGGGACATGGAGGCTAGTGGGAGTGAACACAAGGATGTTCTTTCAATGAGATTGAAGAACATGAACCTTGGTGTGAAGAAGGACAAAGGAAAGGATAAGACTCTTTTCAAGAAAGTTGGCAAGGGAAAGGGCAAGGTTTTTATGAAGCCCAATCCCAAAGTCAACAAACACGCGAACGCGGATTGCTATTATTGTAATGGCAAAGGGCATTGGAAACGCAATTGCCCTAAATACTTGAAAGACAAGAAAGACGGTTGTGTGACAACGTCAGGTAAAATTATTTCTTCACTCTATATGATGTGGTTCTCACCTTTGTAATCATGTACAGGGGCTGAAGGACGCGTGAGCACTAGCCAAGGGTGACGTGGACTTGCGCATGGGAAATGGAGCTAAGGTAGCCGCAGTTTCCGTGGGCACCTACGTTCTTCTTTTGCCTAATGGTCTAGAGTTATATTTAAATAGTTGCTATTATGTACCAACTCTTACCAAGAACATTATCTCCATTTCCGTGTTAGAAATGGAAGGTTTTTCTTTTTGTATTAAGAACAATCATTGTACTTTTTCGTTTAATGAAATGATTTATGGCGAGGCCATTTCTATTGGAGGTATTTATGTTCTAGATATTGCAATAGAGGTCTATCATGTAGAAAACAAGAGGCTTAAAACGGGTGAACCTAATCAATCATACCTTTGGCATTGTTGTTTAGGGCACATAAACGAACGACGCATAAAGAGACTTGTTTCATCTAATTACTCAAACCATTCGATTACGAATCTTATGGTGTATGCAAATCTTGTCTTCTAGGCAAGATAACTCGTGCTCCTTTTACGGGAAAAGGGACACGTGCAAGTGAAGTATTAGGCCTTATAGATACGGATGTGTGCGGCCCAATCAAAATCCAAGAGGGTCTATGGGCTTTCAGATAGAGTATTGGGTTCTCTCGATAGAGTGATCCAAAGACGCTAGAATTGCCACCAGCTTCAGTGGACACTCGACTGAGTATTGGCTTCACTTAATCGAGTGTCCCTAAGACAGTCTTATTTTCGTCTTTGGTGATAGACACTCGATCAAGTACAAGGGCACTCGATCGAGTGTTTGCAGGAGTGGGCGAATTTTCTTCGACATTTGTCACTTTTACTTGTATGGACATGGCTCGGCATTTTCGGGCTTTTATAATTGGTCCCACTCCTCAATGTTATAGCATTTGTGTAACACCCCATCTATCAAAGAGCCTTACAAGACCTCCTTACTAACTGGGGGGGCTACCATTTCAGTTGCCCGAGATAGAATATATCAAATAGACAATAACGAAATAATGCTCATTAAGTAATAGTTGAATCACGGTTACATTATTCCAAAAGTATTAGTGACACATCGTCTTAACAATATTCCAAACCAATCATAACAAAATAAAAGTCTAACATAATCTAAGTGACAGCGGAAACTAAGACTCGTCGGCGGCGATCTCATCCAATCCCCAATGCGAGCTCTACAGATTACCTGCTAGACACCTGCTCACCATTCCCCAATGGATCACAGCAGTTTTAAAAAACATTAACGGGGTCAGTACTGTCATACATCATTCAATGCGTAAGACAATAATCATAACAATATGTGACTATCAACCAACCACCGAACACATCATCAAGTACGAGCAACTGGGCTACAACCGCAGCGGCAACCCCAGCAGCATCAGGCTGTAGACCTGACCTGCAATAACCACTTATTGATGCCAGGCCGCAGCACTGGACATCGAAATTCCCTATGCGCCGTAGCGAGAGACCCGAAACATTAATGTGCACATCCCCCTCGTCGGAGAAGAGCCACGAGAGGCAAACTCGGGGTGTGGTCTGTCTCCCGTCGGACCACCAAAATAGTAACCAAGTAACAACACAACTCTAACTCCAACACAACCATCATCATCACCATCAACAATAATCACAGTCACCAACAACAACGATCAACCACAATAAAAAAACAAAACATCTTAACACATTGAACAACATACAAAAGTAATGAGTAGGAAACCCTACAAGTAAGCAAATCCGCAAGCAATCAATCACAAATAAGAATTCTTTCTTTAAAAAGTCTCCCCCTAAAAAATCAAATAATATTACAATAAATAACTATCAAATCCTCCTTTATCTCAATCCAATTAGAGTTCTACACTACCCATAATGATTATTAAACGTATAGAAAATATTACTTACCGATGATATCAACACACAAGACAAGATCCGATCGAACTCCTAGCCTTGGGATGATTAAAGGTGATTTGAAGGTTTTGGGAAGAGTTTAGAAAGTTTTAGCGTTAATTATGAAGTATTAACCTGACAAAATTATTTTATACCTTTTAGTTATCTTTAATAAAACCGCCCGACAAAACCTGTCAGACCGATGCACTCGGTCAAGTGCAAGAAACACTCAACTAAGTGCACTCGACACTCGGCCGAGTGCCACCTAAGAAGAAGGCTGCCTAACTGACACTAAAGCCTCACTCGGCCGAAGACATCCTACTCGGCCGAGTACCTACTCCACTCGGGCGAGTGACCCCAACTCGATCGAGTGCCAGAAAGTCAGTATACGGAGTATTACAATTTGCTTGTTCATGTGGGCGTTTTCCTTGAGGAGGGAGATTTCCTGGTTGCCTTTGTGGATTTTGACTTGCCAATTGGGCAATTTGAGTATCCATTATCCTGTTGTAAGCTAACAATTGAGAGATTTGACCATCTTGCTTTTGTTGGATCGTGAAGCTTTGTTGCAACATGGCTTTCAATTACGCCATATCATTATTTGGAGGTGCTTATGGTGGAACTTGTTGAAACTTTTGGCCTCTTTGATTTTGACGGATATAATTGCCTTGAGAATTGCGATTATGAGAAATCACATATGATGAACCTTGTTGCTGAGGCAGTGGTGGGGTAGTATTTAGAGAATTTGACTTTCATAGGAGAAATTTAGATGCTCCCTTGTCCTCTTATTATAAAAATTATAGTACGGATTACCTTGCTTAGAAGATTGAAAAGCAAGGACTTACTCAACCGTAATCATACACTCAACTGCATTATGCCCCGCGGTACCACATTTATCACAGTTTATATCTTGTTGAACCATGCCATGAACCGTTTGCTTATTTACCAAATCCTGTGAAGTTTTTCATTTCGGCAATTTGGGCAGTCAGTGCCTCCAACTGAGCCCTTCTTGCACTATCCGAACCACCCCTTCTCGCATTACCTCTGTGGTTACCATACTCATCAGTGTGAGTAGCCATCTCATATGTTAGCTTTCACGCATTGGCATCATTGGTGTTGTTTTGAAACCTCCCATTAGTTGAAGAATCAAGAAAAGCTCGATGATCGTCATACAACCCATTGTAAAACTGATTTCAAAGGAACCAAGTTTCAAACCATGATGTGGGACATAATGGACTAGCCTCTTGAAGCGAATCCATGCCTCATTAAGGTCTTCAGTGGGACCTTGTTTGAAACTTGTAATTTGGCTTCTTATGGCGTTGGTCTTTTGTGGTGGGAAATACCTCTTATATAAAGTAAGACCTAGAGAATTCCAATCAATAATACCATGCACTTCCATATCCAAATCACGTCACCAATCTGCAGCTCCATTCCGAAAAGAAAAATGAAAAAGCGCCTGCTTAACTAGATCGTGTGTTACTCTAGATGGTAGCGGAATGGAGCAACAATAGTCGGTAAAATTTTCCATATGCTTTGGAGAATACTTAGTAGCGCCCCCTCCAAACATGTTTTGCTCCACCAAAGTGATATAACATAGGAGAATTTCAAAAGTACCATTCTCTGTGGTAGGGAGCTTGAGTCCTTTGGGAATGGATGCATGGGCGGGCTCGGAATAACTGGCTAAAGTAGGCATGATCGTAATAATGGCAGAAGTATAAGTATCATATTTTAAGGACTGATTTTATGCAACAAAATCGGCGTAGATAGAATCAAGCGTACTCAAGTCTTCGGCTTGACGGATTTCCTTCCAAAAATTTCGTATAGTACAGAGAGTATTTTCTGGTTCGGGATCGAAAGGTACGAGCTCGGACCTGAGAGACGTGGGCATAAACAAACACTAAAGAAAATAATAAGATCGGTCTAATGAACTAAAGTTTCTTGAGACAAAAAGATAAACTAAATTAAAAACAAACGGAAAATTGTTGCCTCCCCGGTAACGGCGTCAAATTTGATAAGGGTAAAGTCGCTTCCCCAAAATCAAAGTCAAACTTACTCAACGCAAACTAAAAGTTGGCGGTAAGTAGGGTATCGAATCCACAAGAAGGCGGTAAAAGTCTATTTGCTAATAACTAGGTTTGTCTTAAAGGTAACAATTTTTTAAAATTTGATTTGGTTAGCTATAACTAATTGCAATAAAGTAAAAGACAAATTCAATAAGATTAAAAGGTCTAGAGATCGGGTTCACTAGAATGTTATCTGGGGAAGGAATTTAATCAATTAAAAGGTCAATCTAATTGCCTATGTAACACCCCGGCCCAAACTCTGGGTCGAGAGCGGTCACTCACGGTAGCTTCCCAGGCTGTGTACATGGCCCATAGATCAACACGGGTCCTTTCTAGCGTTGATATGAGTAATACTTTCAATATCTTTAAGCACTAGTCATTTAAGGCTATTAATGAACCTCTTTAAGGGGTTACTCCATGTATGGAGTATTACCTACCCCCACTTTAAGAGTCAGGTTGTGTACATGGCCCACATAGCAACACGGGTCCTTTCCAGCGCATTTTGTCCTAACTCATGCGCATCCCGGGAACTTCCCAAAAGGTTACCCATCCTTCGACTACTCTCAGTCATGCACGCTTAACTTTTGAGTTATTTTGCAAGGATAACTAGAAAAGAAAGTGCACTTTGTTGATATGAGTAATACTTTCAATCCCTTTAAGCACTAGTCATTTAAGCTTATCAATGGACCTCTTCAAGGGGCTACTCCACGCATGGAATATTACAGCTTAAGGTCATAAGATCGATTGACTCAATTATGCCTTTTAGATCTAAGTCTAACATGCGGTCGCTATCATTAAACGTATTCTATTTGATTGCGTAGCCTACAATAGTCTTAACCCGATCGGTGATAATTCTAATATGCGATACTAGTTAATTAATTCTGGCTAAAATCAATCTACTGAAATTATAACAACAATCAAAAGACAACTGTATGATTTAACTA
Source organism: Heliosperma pusillum (assembly GCA_022085475.1). Lineage (NCBI taxonomy): Eukaryota > Viridiplantae > Streptophyta > Magnoliopsida > Caryophyllales > Caryophyllaceae > Heliosperma > Heliosperma pusillum. The sequence continues at coordinate 6,165 of JAIUZE010021295.1, read as the reverse complement.
GCAATTAATCAAGTAATCCCCCTTCTAACATCCTAGATCCCCTTCAACCCTGGAGTAAAGGTTTAGCCGTTTAGCTACTCATAATATCTATACTAACAACTGTTGGAGTAATTGTCCTCAACAATAGTGTGATCACTTTATTAAATCTCAATAATAAGAATACAAAGGGATGATGAATATTATAGTCAACTGGTCAACATAAATCGGTAATGATTGGCTCAATTGAGTTTGACATTACTGTCGTATGACGGTGGTGATCAGTTGATCCCTTGAGGTCACACCTAAAGGACAATCCTCTAATCATATACATTAATTAATTGTATAGTGATACAGATTAATTAATCCCTTAAACTGAACCAAGTTTAAATTGTAAGTGAGAATTATATCTTATTGTAATATGATTAAATAAGATTCATTTTGGTCATTTAATTGTTATATTACTAAGAATGCATTATGTTTATCAAACATTTGAGATAAGTGAAATTGGTCGATTATAACTACAAACTGTTGTAGATTATATTAACCAATTATGAGATGACCCCTTTTATTTACATGTAATTATAAAATGTGACTTAAAATGTTAAGTCTAATTTATTTGTTATGAAATTGCATTTAAATTAGTTAAATGTACATTTATAAGCCTAATTACATGTTACATGTCACATGTCACATATGTGACAAATGACAAATTACAAAAATAAAATGGACACCCATATTATATGGGTAAACCGGGTTTAAGGCTTTAAAAGAGGGATTTGGTTGGTAATTATTAATCTAATATAGATTAGACAAAATGATTAAGCACCTATTTCTAGCCCTAAGCCTAGTACTTTGAGAAGACCAAATATGAGGCATGCTCACCTTCCCCCATGCTTGGGTGGCCGGTCATGCATAACCAAATAAGGAGATTTTCTCCTTATTTGGATTCATTCATCTCACAAGTGAAATATACACTTATCTCTCTACATCTCTACATTCTCACACTAAAAGAACTTAAGAAGTTCATCTTGTGTTCATAAATTTACTAATAAAATTACTAAGAGTAGTAATAGTATTTATTAGTCACTTTTAAGGTATCTATTATATTATACTAGTGTAGTATTTTATATAATGATTAAGGGTAGTCTAGGTGCAACTAATTGGAGTGTTCTTATTCTAAGAACTTGGAAATCATCCTTATATTTTGAGCTCAAGAAAAAGATTAGGAAGGTGTCTTAATCTTGTGCCCATATTTGTTCCAACATCAATGTAAGGAAAATGTTTCTTCTTATTTTGTATTGTTTTGTTATGCATGCATAAGATCCACTTCGTTTAAGAGTAAACTAATTGTAATATGATATTAGAAATGTCTAATATTGAGTTTAAGAAACTTACAACAACAACAACAAAGGAAGTAAACATGATTAACAATATACTCCCTCCTAATATCAATAACCTTCCCCTTTCACTTTAACACAAAAATTAAGAAAACACACTACCCCACTATATAATTAAATTTGGACCACACAAAAACACTACCCCACCATACAATTAAATTTGAACCTCACAAACACTTACCAAAAAAGGAAATGGGGAAAGTATTGTGAATAGACGAAAATAGAAACGGGGAATGTTATTGAGAATAGGAGGGAGTATGAAAGATGAACAAGGAATAATTAAAGATCTACTTATAAATAATTGAATAACAAATGAAGATTAGTAAAATACCGAATACAAGTTGAATTGAAAAGAACGATGTTCTTGAACTAACCCTAGTAGTCGTCACAACCCTCGCGATAGCGGAAATAAAACATAACAACCATGCAATTATATAGCGGAAAATACGAAATTTTTGAAATCTTTTACATGCTAAGAGGAAATACGAGGAATGTCAAGCAAATGCAACCCAAAGTATAAAATACTACAAGGAGACATAGTCTCTCAAAACGTAGTCAAAGCTTAAGTAAAGTTTAGCAAACTAGCTAAGAACTTCAAGGGTGAATCGTTATAGGCCAACGCCCGCTAGCTCACACACGAACCTAAAAGCAAGTAAAGATCCAACCATGCAGCCTGTACATTCATAAAATATGAACGCCACAGTCAGTGGGGAGTAACTCCAGGTTCTCCCAGCCATATCACAGAAAAACATATATAGGCAACCACTTAAGCACATATCGTCGTACATATAATTACGTCATCTGAGATATGAATATATATTTTATGATAAAAAGGCATAAGCATGTGAAGTATCAAACAATATGTATCATCATAATACAATCCGAGTCGGGGAAGACTCCTCTTGGAAACTATATATACGCTAAGGGCTTTAATCTCACCATTAGTGATATATACTTGAAAAGGTAGGGAGTAAACATAAAACCCAATTCTCAAGGCATTCAACGGTCACAAGTAATCAAACATACACTCTCACGGTTAATGACACGCACTAGCACTATGTACATAGCAAGTATGATCAAAACATGTCCACGGGATAAACATTTCCCTCAACCATACACGATAAACATTTCGTATATGAAAGACTCATTTCCTCCCGGTAGGACGACGATAATATTATGAACCTAGTCTAAACCTGGCCAGACTCTCGAAATAAACATATTCCGATTCGACATGCGATAAACATTTTGCATCCAAGACTCGATCAACACAAAGGACATCAAGTACCCCAAATTTGGCTAAACCACACGAAAGAGGCGGAAAGAGCACAAGAATCATAGACAAGCAAGTACGCTACATGCAATGACACCACCTCGCAAGGATACAACATTTGACGGTCGGGTCGATCAATGCATTGTGTTCGCCTCTCAACAACGTTGTCATATCCCCACTAACAAATGCATACAAGCATCAAGGATACGCCCCCTCTCTCTGACATTCCAGTCTAACGAGCATGAAGGTGTAGCCAGGAAATGAGAGTTCAAAGCACTCAACGAGTAGTGCTCAATTCATTACATAAGGTTAAACTGATTCAAAGAGGGGACATACTAAAAACCGTCACAAAACATGTGATGAGATATTATATATTCTAAACATGAATACTTAATGTCATTACTTATGTTTATGAGATAAACCAAACCATACAAACTATTACTTGTGACGGCAAGTGGAATAGAAAGAAGAAAAGGGACACAGAAAGTCCTAGCCGGTCATGGGGACCGACTGCCGGGTAATCGGCTGGCACCACGGCAACATCGAACAACAACATTAGGGACACAAGAATCCCCAGCCGGTGGGTGTGACCGGCGGCCGGCTACCCGGCTGGGGTCACAGGCAAAATGGAAAAAGTGAAGAAAAGGGGAAGAGGAGGACTCCCAGCCGGTGGGGGCGGCAGCCGGGTGGCCGGCTGGGGCACGCTGGGACTTACGCTACTTGAAAATTCGTCAAAACTTGTCCAAATTCATTACAAGGGCTCTGAGCCGGTTAGGGTGACCGGCGGCCGGTTGGGACAACACGCCCGAAAACAACATTCAACAACAACTATTACTCCAAATCCTTTGATACCCATTTTTCCCAAACATCATTTATCATCAAAACCACATTAAATACATTCTAATCATAACCAATCATTGCATAAGATCTATTAAGGCAACCAAAGGCACATTTATTACCCAACTCAAGTTCAACAATGATAAGTAGCTTAGATATAATTAACAACATAAATGTAACTTAGCATAAGGTTAGTGAAAAATAAGCATATGAGATGGATTTATACATATGAATGAACAATTAACACATATTCATATGAGACCAACACCAAGAATTCATCTTTCACTAATAAATACTACCATTAACACATAAAACACATAATGATATCGAGTAACCCTTCACCGTTACCATTTTGCGTCTTTAATCCTCTTCTAAGTCTTCCTCTATCAAGTAGTAGTCCTTGTCGGGGTCATGAAGGTCTCCACCTACACAAGGACACAAAAGATGAATAAAATTCATCCTTGATAAAGATGGGAAAATTTAAAATAAGCAAGATGGTCAATTTATTACCAAACAAGGTAGAGAAGAATAAGAGAGGAAGATTAGACTAAAAATCAAGAGATTTGAGTGAGAAATGAGTGAGTTGTGATACACCAAACTAGGGGTTGTTGCATGAATTAGAAAACAAACAAGTAAACAACTAAAACAAGATAATAAACCATGTATTCAACACTGTCAAGGCAAGCACAGACAGTCTCAAATGCAGTGAATCCTAAGCAAAACTCACTCACCAAGAGTAGCACAAGTGAATGACTCAAGCTTAGGCCAACAAATTAAGACTAGCACAAGTTTGTTGAGGATTTGAGCTAACCAACACTGGCACAGGTTAACAAATGATAGAGTAAGAACTCTGGTTTTTTCATTCAAGCATTCTGAGTTTCTTACAAAGCAAAAGGCTCTTTATATAGAGCATTACAAAAGATCTTCACCATACAACATAAGACTACATCTAAGGGCTTAAAATGAACCTTGAAATGACAACAAGTCAGATACAAAAGTCTACTAATAAGAGGAGCAAAACAGACTGCAACTACTTCAGAAAAAGCAACTGAAAAGTAAGGTTGTCCCTTTTCCTGAAATGGCATTGTTTGAACAGTTTTCTTTGGGAATTGTCTTGGCTGTCTGGTGCTTCAAATGGAACCTTGAGAGGGACTTCTAGGGTCTTTCCAACGTCCTTATTAATACTACTAAGGGTCACACAAAAGTAAGATGCCTTTGCTCATCCATTGGTCTTGAAACCTGCCTGGCTCTCAGAGTGACTGGCTAACTTGTGGGCTGTTTTTCTTGAGCTTCCAAGGACAATTAGGAAACCTTATCCTGGACTTTTTGGTAGCTTAGAAACTCCACTAGATGGGAAAAGAAGTTGGAGTCCTTGCTTGGACAATTACTGTAGGATATGTGGCCTGGAACTTGTACTGATGTCTGTGGGATTCTTCTGGGTTTGGGTGGTTTTGGACCTTGTTGCCCTGGTTGGCATTGCTTGTGTTGATGCTGTTGTTGCTTGATCATGAACTCCTTAAGGTTTTGTTGATGGGGTATGTGTTGCTTGGGCATGGCTGTCTTTGGTTGTTTCTGAAAGCTCTATTGTTTGGACTTGGTCTGCTTTGGCCTGAACATGACTGTGCTTGTTGGTTGTTGCCTGAACTGGACTCTCCAAGAAGGTTACTCCCCTAGCTTCTGCTTCATCCTCCCCTGGTTGGAGAGATTTGAGCATCAAATTGTCAGGATTCTCCTCTTCACTGTCATAGTAAGGGCTAAGGTCTCCTATGTTAAATGTGCCATGAATGTGACAACCCTCGCGAATGCGGAAATATAAAACAAACAAGCATGTGAATTATATTGCGGAAATAGGTAGTTTTTAAAAACTTTTATACATGCAAGTTAAATAAAACGAGGAGTGTCAAAATATTACAAACTAAGTACGGAATATACAATAAAGAGACGGGGTCTCTTAAAATGTTAGCAAAGAACAAGTGTTTAGCAAAACTAGCTAAAATCGTCTAGAGGTGAAACTTCCAGGGACAACGCCCGCTAGCTCACACCCGAACCCAAAATACTTCAAGCAAAAAGTCATCCAAGCAAGCAACCTGTTCATTCATGAAAAACATGAACGCCACAATCAGTGGGGAGTAACTCCGGGTTCTCCCAGCCATATCACATTAAACGTACATAGAAGGAAATAAAAAAGTAAAATCATGCATATATAGATATACATGTGAGTTACAATAAGAATAGATAGGCAATTCGATAAATAATGTTAAGGGCATATGGAATACAAATCTGAACCCATCATGTGATACAAAGACTCGGGGAAGACACTCTTTGGCAACCGAATACGCTCACTAGGGCTTACATCTCACCGTTAGCGGTATAAGTTTGATAAGATTGAGACTCGACAGACAAACCATGTCAAGTCATGCGATGATCACAATAAATCCAACATATTAGCGTCCATTCACGAACCAAGACATTGACGGTGTCCAATCATGCAATGACCATGAACAATATCATGAAATTACGCATTCAAAGACGACGACACAAGACGACATCTCTCACGGTAAATGAAACGCACTAGCACCGTGTACATGGCAAGTATGATTAATAGGCATCCACGGGATAAACATTTCCCTGAACTCATACACGATGCTACATTTCGTATATGTAGACTAAATTTCCTCCTGC
>JAIUZE010021294.1:0-18453 GCA_022085475.1 Heliosperma pusillum | reverse complement strand
AGACGCCATAATCTCATCATTCTCTATGGGTACTTAGTCAACACGACACCAACCATATAATCAAACAGTCACGGGAAAACTTCCTATCATGTGACTTATTGCATACAAATCATATTCAAATATCATATCGCCTCATATCTACTAAGGCTTATTCATTCATTCATTAAAATAAAACCTTACCTGAAGACAACTCCCCGACCCGAGTCCCGCGACGGGTCATCAGTCAAAACGGGGCTGACTAGATCGTAGTTTGACCAAACCCGTTTGGTCAAACCGGCTAGAAACAGAGTCTTAGCCCTCGAGGCTTGAACATAAGACTATCACATTCATTTCATGCTATTTCATTCAATTTCTAACATGTGAATTATTAATTCATACTAAAAACCCGCTTGACTTAAAGGATATAAAATTAAACTACGATCTCGTATTATAATTTCTAACATGTGAGAAATAATAATTCTATGAAAAATACTTTTAATTAAATAATTTACTTATTAAAATTTCCCACTTGCTAAATATTACAAAACACGATAAATTAACATTAAACTCAAAAAACCGTCACAAGTCCAACAAGGTGACTCTTGGGCTGATTTGGGCCGGACCAAACATGGGCCTGGACTGGCCCACGGGCTGTTGGGCTGTTTTGGGTTTTTTTATCGACTTTACTAAAAACCGTTTCCTAATATTTCCCGCATGCTTAACATATTTAAAACCCGTCAAAACAACAACAAAACAATCAAACATCGACACAACTCAAAGACCAAAACCCGGACCCACCATGGACCAACCCAAACCGGTCTGGACCGGGCCTGAACCGGCCTGAACCGGCTGGTTTGGGTTCGGTTTTCCAGCCATTCCTCACGGTTCAAACAACCCCAATTCCAAATAAATTCTAACATGTTTTTAATTAACAACATCCATTTTTAAACATCCAATTCAACCATCATCATACAAAAATCATGGTTATGAATAAATCATACAAATTTGTCAAGAATACCAAACATGCTATAAATTCATAAACATAATAATAACCACTACTTAGCATGTTACTAACTAAAAATCCATATATCATAATAACATGAACAAAAACAAAAGATGAACCAAAAACAAAAGAAACAAAAGCTATGTAACATTAATTCGTCGAGTAACTCGGAATCGTTACCTTAGCTAGCAAGATCAATTAGCACCAAAATAAGCAGTATAAAATAAGAAACCCGTCTACTAATCTTCACCCAAAATATACGAGTCTCCAAACTCGTCTTCAAAATCTTCCCCTATAAGAAATGACAAGAAAAACATTATTAGAATTAAAACTTGATTTTCCATAATTAAAATGTTGAAAACGATTTTGTCGGAATTGAAAATAAACCGTACTTGAAGATGGAGAGCGAAGAGGAGATTCTAGAAATATAAGTTAGGACGGATTTAATTAAGAAATGAAGGTTTTATGATGATTTTGCTCACGAACGACGAAGAACGAATGAAGAACGACGAAGAACGAATGAAGAACGATGAAGAACGATTAATTAGATCTTAATTTGATTTATTGTAAAATGAAAAGTTGTTAGTGAGTAAAGTGGGGTGTGTGAGCCGTGTAGTTAAAGAAGAAATAATGAGTCGGGTTTTGAAATTGTTGTTACGGAATTGACTCGGATTTTATAATTATATTACGGTAATTGATTAAATATAATTAAAGATTAAGTTAATTAAACTAAATATCAAGATATTATGTTATTGTAATGAAAAGAAAGAAAATATCAAGGCTTAAGAGGGGAAAAAGAGACGTGTGAAATGAAGAGGAATCGGGTCTGTTTTTACGCGATTTGCGGAGTTTAAGTTGACAGACCGATAAAGTTACAAATATCTTAGATATTTTTATTAGTTTAATCATATTACTTAAAAGATCTAATATGAGTGGAAAAAAAGTGACATGGGGCGTGTGACTCATGGCAAAGTCGGGTTTCGGGTTTGTTTCGGGATTTACGATGACTCGGGAATAGTTAAATGATGCTCGGGTTTAAACCGTAAAACCTTATTATAAATTCCGAATAAATTCAAAATAATTTTATTAAATTATCATAAATTCTAATAAATCTAAATAAAAATAAATTAAATTTATTATTTTTCAAAATAAAATTTCGGTCTTCAAACTTATAAGGCGAGTCGGGAAAAGTCAACGAAAGTCAAAGTTGACTTAAAAGTCAAGAAAAGTCAAAGATGACTTAAAAGTCAAGAAAAGTTTATGACGACTTAAAAGTCAAGAAAAGTCAATGACGACTTTAAAAAGTCAAGAAAAGTCAAAGACGACTTAAAAGTCAAGAAAAGTCAAAGATGACTAAAAACGGGATTTTCATGAAATCTCTCAGAAATTCCAAATACGAACTCGGAATTTCAAAATACGACTCGAAACAATAAATTCTATTTTAAAAACTTAACCTTGCTGAAAAGTATCCTTACGAAATTTTACTAGAAAAATTGGGTACTTTTCGGGTTGTTACAGTGGGGAGTAACTCCGGGTTCTCTTAGCCATATCACAAATAACATACTTAAACGGAAATACATAAGTAGAAGCATGCATATATAAATTTACATGTGAATTACGAGAAGGATAAATAGGCATTTCAATATTTAAGATATAGGCACATGAAGTACATAACCGAAATCATCATAATATAGATAGACTCGGGGAAGACACCCTTAGGCAACTATATATTCACTAGGGCTTGCATCTCACCGTTAGCGGCATATACTTGATAAGATAGAGACTCGACATATAAACCACGCCAAGTCATTCAACTGTCACAAATAATCAATCATATAATCATCCATCCAAACGTACGAATACGTTGACAAAATCTCTCACGGTAAATGACACGCACTAGCACCATGTACATAGAAAGTATGATTAAAATCGCATCCACGGGATAAACATTTCCCTGAACGCATACACGATTAACATTTCGTATATGTAGACTCATTTCCTCCAGGTAGAACGACGATAATAATACGGTCCTAGTCTAAACCTGGCCAGACTCTCTGAATCACATTTTCCGATTCGACATGCGATAAACATTTCGCATCCAAGATTCGGTCAAACACAGAAGCCGAGTACCCCAAATTCGGTCAACCTTTACGAAAGAGGCGGAAAGAGCGCAAGCATCATAAAAGAGTGGTACGCTACATGCAATGACACCACCTCGCAAGTATACGACATTTGACGGCCGGGTCGATCAACGCATTGTATTCGCCTCCCAACAACGTCGTCATATCCCCACTAAAACATGCATTTAAGCATTATGGATACATCTCCTCGTTCCGACATTCCAGTATAACGAGCGAGGAGGTAGCCGGGGAATGAGAGTTCAAAGCACATAACAATTAGTGCTCAAATCATAACATATGTAAAACCGACTCAAAGGGGGATATATGAAAAAAACCGTCACAAAACATGCGATACAAGCGAATGGGATATCATATATTCTAAACATGAATATTTAAAGCTATTACGTAAATTTATACGATAAACGAACATTACAAACTATTATAAATGAAGGTTTAAGAAAGAATAAGAAAAGAACTCCAGCAGGGTGCCAGCCGGTTAGGTGGACCGGCCGCTGGCTACCCGGATGGCACTTCATCAACAAACCAAAATCGTCCAAAATACAGCGAGGTCCCAGCCGGTCAGGGGGACCGGCAGCCGGGCAGCCGGGTGGGAACAACACAACACAAATTTGAAACTTTGATTCTGCCGCGTCCCCAGCCGGTCGGCTGACCGGCGGCCGGTCGGCTGGCTGGGAACAACTTTCACCCGAGAACAACAACACTTCAACATTAATCTTCAACAAAAATCAATAACCATCATCAACTATCAATAAACATTAACTATCATCAACAATCATCAACAAACAACAACCATCATCAACAAACACAAATTCTTTGATTAATCATCCTATCCTAAATACGTTTACTAACATCAAAAACACGTAATGATATCGAGTAACCCTTCACCGTTACCTTTTCGCGTCTTCGATCCTCGTCTAGGTCCTCCTCTACTAGGTAGTAGTCTTTGTCGAGGTCTTGAAGGTCTCCACCTACAATTATACAACAAAAGATGAATATAATTCACCTTTGAGAAACACGGATAAATTGAAAATTGAGAAAGACGGTAATTTTATTACCAATTAAGATAGAGGACGATGAGAGGGAAAGATTATGACAAAAATTAGCGGATTTGAGCAAGGGATGAAGGAGTAGTGTAGAACTTAAGCTTGATAAAAAAACGGGGGTTTAGGGTTATGGTTACTTGTTGAGGACGAAGGAGTAAGTGGAAAGAATGAGGGAGTTTAGGGTTTAAGGGAGGTATAAGTTGAGTAAGTGGAAAAACATGGAAAAAGCTCAAAAGCGCCTTAAGGCGTAACTCACACGGAATTTCGAGTAAAGTCCGAATACGAACTCGGATTTGCTAAATTAGACACGGGAAACTAAATTCTAGACTAAAACTAAAATTTCGCTGAAAAGTATCCGTATAATATTTTTAATATAAAAATAGGGTACATTTGCGGGTGTTACAATCACCCCACATTTTAAGAAGTTTCGCCCTCGAAACTTGAGCGAAAGAAAGATACCTTAATCGAATAGGCTTTGGTATTTAATACGCATAGTAGCTTCCGGTTCCCACGTCTCTTCTTTATCATTAGCACATCTCCACAAAATTTTCACTAAAGGCACCACTTTACTTCTCAACTTTTTGTCCTTGCGATCTAGAATGCGGATTGACTTCTCTTCAAAGGTCAAATTCGGTTCTAGCTCGGGCATTTCAGCTTGAAAGACATGGCTTGGATCACTAATGTACTTCCTCAATTGAGAAACATGGAAGACATCATGAACTTTATTCAAATTCGGGGGCAAGTCCAACTTGTACGCTACGACACAAATTCTTTTCACAATATCAAAGGGTCCAATGTATTTCGGGCTCAATTTACCCTTTACACCAAACCTTTTAACACCCTTCATCGGAGATACTTTCAAGAACACTATATCTCCAACTTCAAATTCCAACGGTCTTCTTCGGACATCGACATAGGATTTTTGTTGGTCTTGAGCGGCTTTCATTCAATCACGAATGACGTTCACATGATCAATGGTTTTAACAAGAACATCGGGACCTAAGTCACGAACATCACTCAATTGATCCCAACAAATAGGACTCCGACATTTTCTTCCATAGAGAGCTTCATAAGGAGCCATCTTGATCGAGGCATGATAACTATTATTGTAAGAAAACTCCACCAACGGTAGACTCTTTTCCCAATTAGATTGAAAGTCGAGTGCACAAACCCTAAGTAAGTCTTCTAAAGTCTGAATAGTCCTCTCGTTCTGACCATCGGTAGCGGCATGGAGTGCGGTACTCATCAACAATTTACTACCCATGGCTTCTTGTAAGGCCTTCCAAAATCTTGAACAGAACCTCGGATCTCGGTCGGATATGATCTCCTTGGGAACACCATGATATCTAACAATCTCATCAACATAGGCTTTGGCTAAACGATATAAACTCCAAGTCTCTTTGATCGGAATGAATCTAGCACTCTTGGTCAAACGATCAACAATAACCCAAACAACATCTTTACTTCCAACGGTCCATGACAAAGACATGTCAAAATCCATAGAAATAGATTCCTACTTCCATAGTGGAATATCCAAAGGTTGTAGCAATCCACCGGGCCTCTTGTGTTCGATTTTCACTTGTTGGCAAGTAAGACATCTTCCAACATAGGACACAACATCGCCTTTCAAATTCGGCCACCAAAATTGTAGCTTCAAGTCTTTATACATTTTATCACCTTCGGGGTGGATAGAATAAGGAGAAAGGTGAGCTTCATCAAGAACTCGCTTTCTCAAGTCAAGAGCATTAGGTACGAACAAACGGTCATGGAGTCGAAGGACACCTTTGTCATCGATCTTGAAGTCTTTAGCTTTTCCTTCTAAAAGCTTGGCTTGAATAGACTTGTAGGTAGGATCATCAACTTGGCTTTCGCGGATCTCGCGGAGGAAAACAGGTTCGGCAACCATAGCACCAACATAATCAAATCCACGTTCCACGAATTCCAACTTCAACTTTCGAAACTCGGCACAAAGATCATCGGGTAATACCCACATAGCATTCAAGGCAACAGAAGATTTCCTACTAAGAGCATCGGCAACAACATTGGCCTTCCCTTCATGGTATAACAATTCAAAATCATAATCATTCACCAATTCCAACCATCTTCTTTGTCTCATATTCAACTCCTTTTGAGTAAATATGTACTTCAAACTCTTGTGATCGGTGAATATGCGACAATGAACACCAATAAGATAGTGTCTCCACACTTTCAAAGCATGAACCACGGCGGCTAATTCCAAATCATGAGTAGGGTAGTTCACTTCATGAACTCTCAACTGTCTCGAGGCATAAGCAACCACTTTCCTACTTTGCATAAGTACACAACCCAATCCCATCTTGGAAGCATCACAATAGACATCAAAGTCTACACCATCTTCAGGCAAAGTCAACACCGGAGCGGTAGTCAACCTTTTATAATAACCACAGGAGTCGCGAACATAATAGTATTAATAAGAGATGTTGTAAAAGTTAATATTAATATGGGGTATTAAATGCGTGGCATTATTTATTGATACATTTTACTTTTAATCATAATTATTAAAAATTATAAAAGTTTGATGGTCTTAAAGCATTCATAATGATAAATCAAACAAGATCTCACGTGATTTTATATTCCCTTACATATTAGAAATTATATCAAAAATTCCCTACAACCATTAATAGTGCAAAAAAGTTAATGTAACCTTTCGTCTAGATAGGAGTAGGTATAAATTAGATAAATGAAATACATTATACTTTTATTTCGTAATATCAAATAAAATTAAATGCTAAATAGAGATAGTCGAAGAGTCGGTACTAGATATCAACCCTAGTACTCCTACAGTCCTACTCTATAGAAAACAAGACCTATTGTTTCAGTCATTGTTTTGTAAGACGGTCTTACACCGTAAATTTTGGTAAAATGTATCACTTTATGATTAAATAGTGATTACTTTTTTTATAAATAGTGACCATCTTCAAATAAAATAGTCATTTTTTAGATATAAAAAGTGATCATTATTTAACAAAAAATAATCACTATTTATCAAAAACTGGTTAGAGCTAATTGGTCGTACGTCTCACAGTAGAATTTGCGCTATTATTTTGTTTTTTAACAACAAAACATATGTGGAATCGAGCCCAGGGAAGGTCAAATGAAACGACAAAAGTTGACGGCTAAAGAGTGACGGAAGCAATGACAGTATGTTATTAAGAGGTAGATAGTGAAAGAGTACACGTGGATAGCTATAATAGGTGAGTCGACACTTGTCTGGCTGCTGTCAGCTGTATACTTGTCACCCAAGTAAATGTCTGCTGTGCGTTGATACATTGTACCCGGATCATACATCTTTAGCCGCATTATTATTTGCACCAAGCGATTGGCAACTATCGTCTAAGACGGATGGACATATCCGTTTTAATGAAAATGGATCGGATTATTTATTCACACTGACCTTTATACTCTACATTTTGAGAAAAGCAACCTAATCAATTTTTATTAAAGATAAAATATATACTTCTTTAATAAGAATTTGTGCCTAGCAATTTATCCGAGATTTGGCCATCTCCAATACATTTTGGTTTATTAACTCTTAAAAGAACAATAACTCTTATGTGATATAGTCTCACATATTCTCATTATATAAAAATATAACGCATTTATTAGTACTAAATCGTCTTATTCTAGAATTTGTGCTAAAAGATATTCCCTCCCATCCAAACCAAAGGTTACATGGGAGGGAACACAAGTTTTAAGAAAAAATTGAAAAACGAAGAGTACTATTGGAATGAAAGTAGGACCACTTGAGTATTTAATGTTAGTTGGGTGGGTGGGGTAATGACATATTGTGTAAATATATAGGGTAAATGAGGAGTAGTTAGTCTTATTTGTTACCCAAAAAGGAATGGGTAGTTTGGTTTGGATGATCCAAATAAGGTAAGTATAACCTTTGGTTTGGATGGGAGGAAGTATATAATATACATTTCGTTATTGAAGTATCCTACCTTTGCTTTTCTAGTAAAATTACAACTACCGAATCAGTGTAAAATTAGATTGACCATTTAATAGGTAATGTGCCTCCTTTTCTTTTTAGAAATGGAGATGATACTTGTTTGGATTATGAGATAAGATTCTCTTCACTAAAGAAATGAAAGGTCTATTTTCTATAAACGGTCAAGATACGCTCCGATCTAAGGACTTTATATTTATGCGTTATATAAGATCTAGTCGTATGAAGACATCTAGACCGAGCTAAAGCAAGTTAGACAGTTTAAAATTAAAAATGTAGGTCAAGATAAACCTATTTTAATATTGGATTAATAATAATCTGCGTTGACTAAAATGACAAAAAGTGATGTTTATAACATGTGATAAATAAAACTAGTGATAAACATGCCGCAATACCGTACACTCTCTCTCCCCACCTTCCCTATATAAACCTGATAAACCCAAGCTAGTGTTCGTGTTTTGGAGCAGCCTTGACTTGAATGAACAATAGAGAGAGAAATAATAATTCGTCAATTTTCATCATCTAATTCCAAGCAAATCAGCAAGAAGAAAGACAAAGAATAAAGGAATTGAATTGAATTACAAGGGAAACGATGTCTAGCCAAGAATTGGTATTACCACCGGGATTTCGATTCCACCCAACAGATGAAGAATTAGTGGTACATTATTTATGTAGGAAATGCGCGTCTCTCAACATTTCTGTACCTATTATTGCTGAAATTGATCTCTACAAGTTTGATCCTTGGCAACTTCCTGGTACTTCTTTTATTCTAACTTTATTTTTGCATTCCAACTTTTGTTTCCACTTTTTTGTTATCAAATATCCACAATTTTAGTAATCAAGCTAGATTTTTCAAATAAAAACATTTTTTTGGAAAATATTTTTAGAATAACTCATTACTTTCATAACTTTCAATAAAGTTGCATACTTTATTTCAAGTTTGATGGGATAGGTTCTTCCTATACTCCCTCCGTTCCCCTCATTTGTTTGTCTTTTGATTAAATTAGTACTCACACAGGATTATACACACAAACTAATGATTGAGACAAAAAAGTATTAGTTAATACATAGTTTTTGTTTAAGACGGTCACATTCATCTTAAACAATAAAACGGGTTAAATAGACGACGAGACAAAAAGGAGTATGCCCACTGAATGATAAACTCTTGTCTCATCTACAATCTATCTATAAGGGTAGTATTTAACTCGTTTTTACAGTTAAAGACGAATATAACCCATTCTAAGGGAAGCCAATTGATTAATTAATGTTTTTTTGAGTTAAAAGTCGAGAAAAGTAAATGTAATACATAATCAAATGGGCTAGCAGTGGCGGTCGCTCCAAACAACAAAAAATTTTCACCCCTTAGCTATAAATCCTAACTCAGTTAGCAAATATTATTCCATAAATTTACTGTATTTTATGGGGCAAATATGAAATTTGAGTAGATTATTATGTTGTTTGATGAACAGAGATGGCATTGTACGGTGAGAAAGAGTGGTATTTCTTTTCACCAAGGGATAGGAAATACCCAAACGGTTCAAGGCCAAACCGGGCGGCTGGAACCGGGTATTGGAAGGCAACCGGGGCTGATAAGCCTATAGGAAAGCCGAAATCACTTGGAATTAAGAAGGCTTTGGTATTCTATGCTGGAAAAGCCCCAAGAGGGATTAAGACTAATTGGATAATGCACGAGTATCGTCTCGCTAATGTTGATCGTTCTGCTGGGAAAAGAACCAACCTTAGGGTGAGTTTTCAATCCACCTTTTTCTGTTAACGCGTTTGTCAGGTCTTACAATTATTTCGCACATAGAAATGTACTGAATTTTTCTCAAATGGGGGGAGTTCGTGGTGTACATTTATCAATATGTAAGGATAATACCAAAAAAATGTGGGATTAGGATCTGTTATCATCAAATCAAGTAGGCCTTTCTAGTGGAGCCGATATGCTTTCACTTTAGATATTGGACCAGCCATATGGCGCTACAAGTTACGACAAATTTGGTTTGGTCCTTTAGACTTCTTGCTGTTTCTAGCATTTTCACTAGTCTTAATGTGATTGATTATTCATTGATAAATCCTTGTACATTCTCGCTTGTCGTGGACTACCCACGGCCTTGATCGCTCCTATAACTCTTTTTTTTCGTCAAGGTCTAGTGGTTAAGATAATGTTGCTAATAGTGAGCATTCGATACTTAATTCCTCCCTCGTAATTCTTGCTCCTTGTTGTATGTAGTACGTGAGTCTCTAAGTCAAAAAGTATCCAACGCAACAATCTTACATACTGTATAATATTGTGATACTTTAGCTCCATTTTTTAGGTTGCACTAACTTCTGTAACTGTACAAGTTTTTCTTTTGTTAGACAATTATTTGACGTAAAATTTGTAATCGCCGGATTCGCCGCCTTTAGCCATGGGCCATGGTATTACTCGGTTGAGATGGAGAAATTGCTCATCCAAATCTCTCTGTCTATGCACACCTAATGTGGCGGATCCCAGATTAAAACTTATGCAGCCCAAATTTGATACAATGCTCAAAGCTGCACTTGCTAAAACTATTGATGTGCTTTAATTATTAAGTCATTTTTAGGTAACTTGATCATTATGGTGCAACATAAAGTGAATGACCCATGTTTCGTGCTCTAATTTCAGCTGGATGATTGGGTGTTATGCCGTATATACAACAAGAAGGGGACCATAGAGAAGGGATATAGCCTTGATCACAAACCCACACCAGAACTTTACGAGTATGAGGATCAGAAGCCGATAATCTCGACACAAGGTCTAGATGCACCCACAGGATTCATTACTCCGTCCCCACCTAAGAATGATCTGATGCATTTCGACACTTGTGACTCGGTCCCACATTGTCATACTGACACTAGCGGGTCAGGACTCGTGGCGTCCCCCGAGTTCAAGTGTGATAAGGAGGTCCAAAGTGAGGCCAAGTGGAATCAAGTTGACAGAAGCTTAGAACTTCCATTCCATTACATGGATTCTTTCCCGGATGACCCGTTTGCGTGTCCAGCCCAGTTCCAACAAGATCAGATGGCTAACTTTCAAGACATTTTCATGCTACTTCGGTAGTCCAATCACTTTGATTTGATTCAGGAAATGGAAGATCATATATGTAGTTACAGTTCAGTCCAGAAGTCTGAAAATTTAGTAGATTGTTGAAGAGTATTTAACACATTCTTATATCTCAGGATGTTAATATGTAATGCAAGTTCGAATGTAGGGGACTATAGATCGTAATTAGCGTTGTAGACTTGTAGGACATTGTTTGTCTTCTTAATTCAAAATTCATTTTACTGAGCACATTTTTTTGGACACCCAGAAGCAGTGGCGAACTCAGAGGTTTAGAACTTATATTTTTTCGAGTAATATAGCAAAATGATTGACAAATAGAACTTTTCATCGTCATTACAAGTCTAACATGATGACAAAAAATTACCGATACGTAAATAATTTTATGTCATCTAAGAGAATTTTTTGTTGTAAAATTCTTCAATACATGGTCATTATAAAATCTCTTTTGGAAATTCGAAATGCTATTGATACAAAAGATTCTCTAGAATTTTTTTTGTTGTAAAATGCTATTGATAAAAAATCAAATTTATATTAGAAATTACTCATTTTTAAAATTCAGTTTTTTTTTTAAAATGACTCACTTATAAAATTTGTTTCCTAAAATTCCTTCTTTAAGATACACTTTTATCAAAAATTAAAAAATAGTTTAAAACTCCAACTTAAGTAACCTATTACCGTATTACGTATCCCTACTTATTAAAACAATAACCACAAAGCTGATGTGTCAGCCTATGGTTGAAAGTTAAAATTTTAAAAATCACCTTTTTTGCTATGTAATCACCTCCCCACGTTCACTCTATCAATTTATTTGCACAAATTCTTATTTCAGACGGACCATTTCCGTCTGAAAAATAAGACGGGATTATGTTGCCACTTTTTGATAAAATGTAACCACAACTTATATCAACTTGTTTTCAATAGTGGTTACATCTAACTGTAATGTGGTTACAAAACCCCGTCTTATTGCTTCAGACCAAAATGGCCTGTGTGAAACAAGACCAACTGATTTATTTGTTAGGATACTCCATGTTTCAATTTCGCTCATTAGATAGATTAATTAGTAATTTCATATGATTATATTGATTATTATACCAAAGCTAACACGCGTCGTTTTGATGTGTCAAACGATATTTATAACAAGACTAAGCACGGTGGCAAGTCAAGGTCGGTCCACATGGATGGTGGGTATTCGATATGCAAAGTCAAGACTAGCTATGATCAAGGGGTGTCACGATATATAAGTGAATTTGAAACTAATCTAAGAACATTGAGTAAATGCAAATAAATAGGAAAGCAAGACAAAACTAAGATAATCAAATAACAAGCAATAAAAGGGAAGTCTAGGATCGGTGGGTTCAAATGGGTAATTTGGGTTCTAGTGAGTCGGGTTGAAAGTTAATGGGTAGTTAAACTTGGGCGCAGTGGATTGAGGCTCTCGATCTTACAATCCCTCCCATATACCGAACCAAGCTAGCTATCGCGTACATAAGGCCGATATACCAACTATATGCAAATCCTAACATATTCCGAGGCTATCGATCTTACGGAAATGTATAATAAACATGAATCATGCAAGTTTGTCAAGCAAGCATTTCATCAAACATGTGGTATGCCTAAATTAAAAGAAAGACAATTAATCAACAAACCAACCCAACAAACAAAGATTAACCCTCATTGAAACCCATTATCCCCCACTAATCCTAGATTAATCACTACTCACTACTTAACATTAAGATTATGGAGGAATAAGATATAAAACTAAGACAAGACATATATATAATGATAAGAAGGAAACAAAAAAAGTAATGAAATGACAAAATTAGCAAGTATATGAAAAGGGATTAGGAAGATATACCAACTAATCAAGGCAAAAGATGAACAACAAAAGAGGAAATCTTGAATAAAGGAGAAGACTTTGTCACCATTCTTCAAGTACAAAACCAAGAAATCCAATTACATGACTAGATCTAAAACTCATTAAAGAGTAATTGAGGAAAGATTAAGCTAATTAGGAGGACTAATCTAATCTAATCTAACTAATTTTGAGTTTAGGGTTTCGTGCCCTCTAATTACACAAGAGGGTATATTTATAGGTTTACAAAATGGAGGAAAGATGGGCTTCGAAAGACTAAGTGGGTTGAATGAGTCACGACCGTGAAAGGTGTCTCACGACCGTGAGATGCAAGTCACGGTCGTGAGATATGTGGCAGTAGCAGATCCAAAATTCCCAACTAAGTCACGACCGTGAAACATGTTTCACGACCGTGAGTTGTGTTTCACGACCGTGAGCTTTGTTTCACGACCGTGAGCTGTGTTTCACGACTGTGAGCTGTTCTGCTCGAAAATCATCATTCTTTGGAAGGAATCTCATGACCGTGAGATGCACTTCACGGCCGTGAAAGGTCTTTCTTCCTTGTTCCCTTGATATTACTTGGTAGTGAATGTATGTTGGTAGTTCATTATGTATGTTGGTAGATGCGACGGAGTGAATGTATGTTGGTAGTTCATTATGGAGAGGAGCAAAGTAAAGAGAGAAGGGGAAGATATTTTAAACAAAATATTCAAAAGTGGGTTGGGTGCGAGGTTCGAACCCTTGTCTAAACAATGGTCTCTAACCGATGAGCTCAGCTGAATTGTTTGATGAGTAGTGCACGCTAATTGTATATGATCCTTATTCAGAATTTGAGGGTGCACACGTGGGCGATGTGCGCACCCCTAGACATGCCCATAATTAGATTACTTACAACAAAGTCTTTCAATTATCAACTATTCTATTAAGACTCCTAGGACAATAATGACTAAGAGAAAGACAATAAAATGACTTATGTGGCTGTAAACCTGGCCTCATACTGTGAGTTTGAAATCATGTCCCTTCCACGACTACTAGAGCTTCATCCCATTGTTATCGGCTCATGGTAAGGTCTTCTTTAACACCCAAGGTCCCAAACACATGCTTGCGAGGGTACTTCGGCATCCAAATGTTTTGTTTTGGTAAATTTCTACCACTCGTATATTCGAGGGTGGGTTAAAGCGGCCTACGTTAATAAACGATTATGCGTGTTGGTTTGCGTGTGTTTGATAATATGGATCAATGAACGGGATGTGTAATAACACAAGAGATTTGGGTACGCGGATACCTGATCAGGGAAAACCCGCGAGGGGAGCAGAATCCCAACAATTACCTCACTAAAGGTAAAAATAATGCTCTTCGTACAAGAGGATTGGAAAGAGCTGATTACAAATTCTTATGCTTGAGATTAGGGTTTTTTCAATATATCTGAATGAATATTTTCTCCCTTGATCTCCCACCATATATAGGAGAACCCTAATAAGGTTTCTTGACTTATTTCATGAGTTAACAAACGCTGCCACCGGTCCTTGCGCGCTTTCGCTCTGCTCCCCTATTATTTATGCCCCATCGTTCTACTTCCCAACCTTCTGTCTTCACTTGATGTAACCACTTTGAGCTCAAAATCCTTTCTCCTCGGCCCATATATCCAAAACTGAGCTAAAACAATTTGCGCCCAATTTCTTACGAGATACAACTCCGAGCGTTTGAGCGGGAATTGGTTATTTTGAACTCACAATCCACAAGTTGCATCCCCCCAAATAGACATTAATTGAGCCCCAATTTTATTTTACCCTTATTAACTCCTGCCAACCCCCATTTTTTTCTCTCCCTCAATTGTTCTCTCAACTTCTCCAGCTTTCAGTGTCGTTCGAGCCCTTGCCGCTGATCAATCCCAACACCATCTTCCACTCCTCTTTTCCTTTATTCAATTATGGGAAAAAACACTCACCTATCTTCATCACCATTCTCGATCAACCTCGAACCAGACGAACTTTTCCCGTCCCATAACATTTTAAAACTCCCCATGATTGTGATTCTCGTCTTACCACCGTCGATCTTTGCATCGTAAAAAAGGCCTTGGCCTCGGGGATGGTGTGGATATTGACATCCCCACTCCTGGTCAAAAAGCTGCTGCCATCCGAAGGGGATGAGTGTGCATGTTCCTGTACCCTTCTACCATAGGCTTAAGATTTCCTCTCCCGTCAATGGTTAAAGATTTTATCCTCTTAAATCGCGTTCCGATGGCTAACTTGTCCCTTATGTGTGGTGAATGCTTCAGTCCTCCCTGGCTTTGAACAAGACTTTGGGTACTAACATTGAAGTGAGTGATCTTGCTCACCGCTTTCAATGTCGCTCCATGGGTAATGGCCAACTAACTTTTCTGATCCTGAGATGGTTACGAGAACTTTCTTAGATTCCCTTCAAAATCAAAGGATGAAGGAAGGTTTGAGGAGTTCTTATATGTCAGAATTGATTCCCTTAAAGTTGTTAGGTTCATATAACTACTCATAAGACTCTTCTTATAATATACTAATGAACTCTTTAATTATTTTTCCTAGATCTAGTGCATGCAAACAATAAAACAAAGATAAGAAGGAAAAATCGTTTCCTCACATTGATAATGGACGAGTTGGGCACAAGAGTAAGACTCCTTCTTACTCTTGTTCTTGAACTAGATGAATAAGGGATGAACTCCAAGTTTCAAGTATAGAAACACTCCTATTAGTTGCACGTAGACTATCCCAAATCTCCACATATACCATTATACTAGATAATATATATGGAACCTTTAATAATATGTCCAATATATATATATATATATATATATATATATATATATATATATATATATATAGAATTGGGCTCCTGTGCGAACTAATAGTTCGATGCGAACCGTACGAACTACCCAAATAAGAATACAAAAATAACTGTCGACTTCATTTCACGCTCCTCTCTTCCTCTCTCGAAAAACCCCAACCCAACCGTCCTCAATTCATTTTGTGACACCCTCAAATTTGCGGAAAGAAAAAAATAATTTAAATACATAAACGAAATATGATAATACATAACGAAGGTGTCATAAAATAAAAAGGGTCATTACAAAACGGAAATAGTATTATACAAAAGAAATATACAAGACGGGAGACATATCTCCCGTATAAATACGGAAATAAAAGAGTGTACAATAATATACAATCTAAGAACCGAATATAGGTCCAAGGTAAATACTTCGCTCGCTAGCTCGTCAATGTACCCAATGTATGCATCACAAACCTGCCAACCGCATTAAATATAAACACGGAAGCCACAGTCAGTGGGGAGTAACTCCGAGTTCTCCCAGCCACGAAATGTCGAGTTTAATTAAACATGAATAACATAAAAGCAATGTATATGGAAAATACAAAACCTTAACATATATGATATGCTTTTCATGTTATGAAACAATTAACTAACATATAACCTAGCATATGAAAGCTATCATGTGAATCCGGATAATAAATACCGAGGGTAGGGAAGCTGGTATTGCTGGCTCAGCGGTTACCGTTAACATGGCCATGATACACTCAAACCCTAATCAACACGTAATCATGTGAATCAGTTAACAATCGGTAATCCAAACTCTATCAACATTAGCCGGCTTGCATCTCACCTTCTAAGATTCATAGAATCATACAAACATGAAAGACAAATACTTCTACAAACAGGCATAAGTTCTTAGCCCAGTCAATAGTCGACTTCTGTAACTCGAGGCTCTACCACAAGGTAGGAAAACATCCTAGTCCTAGACTGATCAGACCTAGCGACAACAGCTATTCCATTCCCCGTCTCATGACATAACCGTACACGAGAAACTCTACTAGGCGACCCCCTAAGCAGAGATGGCTAGTACTTAAGCTGGCTCCTTTCCCAAAGCGGAACTCTTAGGATGCCATGCCCCGACTTGGATATAAACCCACCA
Organism: Heliosperma pusillum; assembly: GCA_022085475.1. NCBI lineage: Eukaryota > Viridiplantae > Streptophyta > Magnoliopsida > Caryophyllales > Caryophyllaceae > Heliosperma > Heliosperma pusillum. The sequence goes on along the minus strand of JAIUZE010021294.1, from coordinate 1,401 downwards.
AGCCGGGACACAAAAGCTATTAACCATGAACTATATACTCGTTAAAGACAGTACGGACCTATCAATGTCGTGGTCCAAGCTACTCATTTAGAATTAGCATGGTCAAGACGCCATATACTCATAATTCTCTATGGGTACTTAGTCAACACGACACCAACCATATAATAAAACAGTCACGGAAAAACATCCTAACATGTGACTAATTGCATAAAAATCATATTCAAATATCATATCGCCTCAAATCTACTAAGGCTTATTCATGCATTCCTTAAATAAAACCTTACCTGAAGACAAATCCCCGACCCGAGTCCCGCGACGGGTCATCAGTCAAATCGGGGCTGACTAGATCTTAGTTTGACCACACCCGTTGGATCAAACCGGCTAGAAACAGAGTCTTTATCACATAGACATAAAATCAACATATTCATTACATGTTATTTTAATAAAACTTCTAACATGTGAATTATTAAATCTTACGTAACCCACCCCCTCTTGACTTGAAAGGTTATCAATTAAACTACGATCTCGTCTTATAATTTCTAACATGTGAGAAATAATAATTTTATGGAAAACCTTTTTAACTTAAATATTTTACTTATTAACATTTCCCACTTGCTAAATATTACAAAACACGATAAAAATGACGATAACTCAAAAACCGTCACAAGTCCCAAAGTGGGACCCACGGGCTGACTTTTGGGCCAACATGACACGGCCTGGACTGGGCCCCACGGCCTGTTTTGGGCTGTTTTGGCCTTTTTAACGGTTTTACTAAAAACCGTTTCTAATTATTTCCCGCATGCTTAACATAATTAAAACCCGTCAAAACAACAACATAACAATCAAATATCGACACAACTCCCAAGGACCCCACCCGGACCAAATCCAGACCGGGCTGGACCGGCCTGAACCGGTCTGACCAGGCCTGGACCGGCCGGTTCACAGCCCCCAACACGGCCCATTCTCACGGTTCAAACAACCACACTTCCCAATTAATTCTAACATGTTTTAATTAACAACATCCATTTTTAAACATCCAATTTAACCATCCATCATACAAAAATCATGATTATGACAAATCATAAAAATATGTCAAGAGTACCAAACATGCTATAAATTCATCAAACATAATAATATTAACAACTTATCATGTTACTTACTAAAAATCCATAAATCATAATAACATGCATAAAAACAAAAGATGAACCAAAAATAAAAGAAACAAAAGCTATGTGACATTATATCGTCGAGTAACTCGGAATCGTTACCTTAGCTTAGCTAAAATCAAGTAGCACCAACATAATAAGAACTAAGAACTAAGAAACCCGTCTTCTAGTCTTCTCCTAAGATATACGAGTCACCAAACTCGTCTTCATAATCTTCCCCTATAAGAAATGACAA
>JAIUZE010021292.1:0-39281 GCA_022085475.1 Heliosperma pusillum | reverse complement strand
AACTCACTCAACCAATCTTCTGCCCCGTCTCGTAATGAAAAGGGAAACAACACCAATTTGATCTGATCTTGTGTCACCCCACCCGTCAAAGGAATAGAGCAACAATAGTTAGTGAACTTCTCCATATGCTTAGCAGGATCCTCAGTAGGGCTCCCTCCAAACATATTTCGCTCCACCAAAGAGATATAAGATGGACGAATCTCAAAAGTACTATTACCCGTAGTAGGGAGTTGAAATCCCTTGGGAATAGATGCAACGGTAGGCTCCGAATGGCTGGCTAGAGTAGGCATGGTTGTAGTAGGTGCAGAAATAGGTGTATCCTCTTCTAAGGATGGTTTTTCTGCGACGAATTGGGCGTAAACTGTTTCAAGCGTACTCAAGTCTTCCGCTTCTTGAATTTCCTTCCAAAAGTTTCGTCTAGCTTGGAAAGTCTTTTCTGGTTCGGAATCGTAGGGCACGAGAACGGACCTAGAACATCTGGGCATAAACAAAAACTAAAGAAAAGGATGAGAACGGTCTCAAGGAACTTAGGTTCCCTGAGACGAAAAAGATAAACTAAGTATAAACAAACAGAAAACTGTTGCCTCCCCGACAACGGCGCCAAATTTGATAAGGGTAAAGTCATGTCACCTTAATCAAAGTAAACCAAATTCACAACTAACTAATAGTCAGCGGTAAGAAAGGTATCGAATCCACAGGGAGGCGATAGTATTCTAATCTGTTAAACTAAGTTCGTCTCTATAGTAACAGTTCAGGGTTTTGATTTTGAGTTCTAAACTAAAAGCAATCAACAATAACAATAAATAATAACAATAACAATAACAACTAATAATAACAACTAATAATTAAGCAATAAAAACTAATAATAAAAGGTTGAACACAATGAGATTAAAAGTCTAGGGTCACAGGTTCACTAGGATTATTATTCAGGGATAGGGATCAAATCATTTATCATGCAATAAAGTTATCTAAGGTCACAAGATCGGTCGATTCAATTATGCCCTTTAGATCTACAATTTAACATGCGATCGCTAACATTAAACGAGTTCTATTCAATTATCGTAGCCTATCTTAGTCTTAACCCGGTCGGTGTCAATCCTAATTCGCGAGACTAGTTAATTAATCCTGGCCAGTAATCAAACCACTAGAATTAAAACGATAATCAAACGATAACCATGCAATTGCAATTCAATTAATTAATCTACCCCTTCTAACAATCCTAGATCCCCTTTCAACCCTAGAAAGGAATTTAGCTACTCATAATAATATAAATAACAACAATATTAATTAAAGTAAACATGATTAACAACAATGAAAGGATGAACAAAGATTAATTAAGGAACAAGAAGACAATTAAATAAATAACTAAGAAAGATTGAGAAATACCGAATACAAGTTGAACTAAAGACAATCGTCTTTGATGAATCAAATCCAGCGGAAAAGTAAATTAAACTAAAGTTTCTGATTTAAACCTTAAAAGTATTCTAAAGCCTAAGAAAGCATGTATCTGAATATAAAAGCATAAGAAAACACATGAGACGAGCTTTCTTTTTATATTACAAAAGATCCTACTAATTAGGTTAAAATTAAGGAAAACTCGAAAAAGCGCCGAAATACTAACTTGCTCGATCGAGCAAGGCCTTCTGCTCGATCGAGCAAGACCTGATACCGACTCGATCGAGCACTTGTAGACTGCTCGATCGAGCAGACTTCATTTCAGCTCGTTTCTTCCTCTTTTCTTCATTTCTTCTCTTTTCTTCCTCGATTCCCGTGCCTAGCTTCTACGATCCAACTCCGCCATGCTCCATATCTACTCGAAAAGCTCCAAATGCATCCAATCGGCATTAAAACATAACAAAAGCGGCAGAATCTATATTCTAGCTAAAATAGCATAGAAATAAGCAAGGAAAGACGGTAAATCGAGTAAAATGCGTCTAAGGGAGGCATAAAATATGTATATAAATAATGATCATCAAACATTAATATCATAAGAGAACCTGGTGTACCAAATAAGGCATCTATTGATAAGGGTAAAGTCGCGTCTCCTTAATCAAAGTAAACCTAAATCACAACTAACTAATAGTCAGCGGTAAGCAAGGTATCAAATCCAAAGGCAGGCGGTAGTATTCTAATCTGTTAAACTAGGTTTGTCTCTAAAGTAACAATTTGAGGTTTTGATTTTGAGTTCTAAACTAAAAGCAATCAATAATAATAACTAATAGCAAACAATAACAACTAATAATAAAAGGTTGAAAAACAATAAGATTAAAAGTCTAGGGTCTCAGGTTCACTAGGATTATTGTTCAGGGATAGGGATGAAATTAACTATCATGCAATAAAGTTATCTAAGGTCACAATATCGGTCGATTCAATTAAGCCCTTTAGATCTACAATTTAACATGCGATCGCTATCATTAAACGAGTTCTATTCAATTATCGTAGCCTATCTTAGTCTTAACCCGGTCGGTGTTAATCCTAATTCGCGAGACTAGTCAATTAATCCTGGCCAGTAATCAAACAACTAAAATTAAAACGATAATCAAACGATAACCATGCAATTGCAATTCAATTAATTAATCTAGCCCTTCTACCAATCCTAGATCCCCTTTCAACCCTAGAAATGAATTTAGCTACTCATAACAATATAAACAACAACAATAATAATTAAAGTAAACATGATTAACAACAATGAAAGGATGAACAAAGAATAATTAAAGAACAAAAAGACAATTAAATTGAATAACGAAGAAAGATTGAAGAATACCGATTACAAGATGAACTAAAGACAATCGTCTTTGATAAAATAAAATCCAGAGGAAAAGTAAACTAATTTAGGGTTTCAGATTTAAAGCATAAAAGCATTAAAAAGCATGTATGACGAGATTTTATTTTATAATACAAAAGTCTAATTAATTAGGTTAAAGTTTAGGAAAACACGAAAAGCCGTCATAAAACTAGGTTGCTCGATCGAGCAATGGACTTCTGCTCGATCGAGCAAGATCGAGCAACTGTCACAACGACTCGATCGAGCAAAGGTAGTCTGCTCGGTCGAGCAGCCCTTCAAAAGCTTCGTTTCTTCGATTTCCTTCATTTCTTCTCTTTCTTTCTCGATTCCCGTGCCTAACCTTCTATGATCCGACTCCGCCATGCTTCGTATCTACTTAAAAAGCTCCAAATGCATCCAATCTGCATTAAAACATAACAAAAGCGGCAGAATCAATATTCTAGCTAAAATAGCATAGAATAAGCAAGGAAAGACGGTAAATCGAGTTATTTGTGTCTAAGGGAAGCATAAAATATGTATATAAATAATGATCATCAAACTCCCCCAAACCAATCCTTTGCTTGTCTTTAAGCAAAGCACTCGACACATACAAAGACAAACATACAAATGGTGAATGAAAAACTCAAAGCTAATGTCAATGCACATACAAATCCCAGCTATCCATATCTATAACAAAGTAATGACCAAGCTGTACCAATAAAACAAATTTAAAGGCACGGGAAAGTAGAAAACGCAGCTCATATTCCAAGATTTTACATGATACCGTAGTATAGACAAAAACCAAATACCTTTCAATCTTGCAAGGCTCAATTTGTCGGATTCTCGCATATTCACTCAAGCACTCATAAGTTTATGTAAAGGTGAGTTTTGTGAAGATAGAAAGAAATAGAAACACTCACTCAACTTATGAAACATGCATGCATTCTAATGTGATAGTAATTTTTCCCAACTAATACGCATTCGCTAAAAAGTACATGAATCAGGACAACAAGGAAGGCTAATGGGTGAAGGTATAGAAGTGGATTGTGCCAAGGCACGTATGGGAATCTGGGGCTAAGACCGGTAGTCGCAGCGACACTTACCAAAACAAATCTACAAGACTAGCACAAACCAACACCGACTAGAGCAATCATCTTAAACTTTGACAACGCAAGAGAGATATAGAAATTGCTCTCTAAAAAAAATGGATTAGACTCTAGTAAATTCCCTTTCATTATCCCTTGAACAATTCAATGAAGCAACATATTTTTCTTTCTTTTTTTTTCTTTTCTTTTCCTTCTTTCATCTTTTTTTTTTCTTCTTTTCATTTTTCAAATTTTTTTTTCTTTTGCTTCATAAACTTTTTTCAATAAAGGGAATAAATGACACAATTGCCAACATACTTGCTACACAATTATCTTTGACATGACCGTTGTGACCACAATAATTGCAAATCAGATATTCTGAAAGATTGACATACTTCTTTCTTCTGAAATCACGGTCAAAAAGAGTGGATTTGCACTTATCATGGTCTCTACGACTGTAACATTCATAGCTTAGACCCATCTTCATGTTATTATTAGATTGTTCGGTAAGGAAGTCTAAGACCTTCTGACTTCCTTCCCACTTATCATGAACTTTTCGTGCATGTAGGAGCAATTCCTTCAAAGACTGAATTTCCTTTTCACACGACGAATGGTCTACATTCGAGTCTTTGGAGGGATTGTTCTTTTTAAAATTTTCACGAAAATCATTGAAACGTTTGTTCAAGATAAGTTTCTCCTCATTGTGTTGACTTTTGGCTTGGGAGAATTCAGCCTTTATATTTTTCAATTGTTGAGAAAGAAAGGAGTTTACTTTCTCGTGATCAAGGATAACACCTTCTTTTGCCTTAGCTTCAGGTTGTAAAAGCTCATTGACCTTCTTCAATTCTAAAGTTATAGCTTCATTAGCTATAACTTTGGCTTGAAAGTGCTTAATGTTGAGCTTTAACTCTGAGATTATAGCTTCATTAGCTATAACTTTAGACTCAAGAGCTTCTTTCTCAACATTTGTCTTGTCTGAAGTTGTAGCTGAAGTTGCCATAACTTTAGACTTGAGCTTTTTAGCTTTGGCCTTTAGAAGTTGGTTTTCCTCAGCAATATCAAGAATTTGTTCTTTAAGATCTTTTAATTCAAGACTCTGTACATGACAATGATCTAAGGCTTCTTCAAAATACTTAATTAAAGACTTCTTAGATAAATTCTTAACTTGCTTTTTAAGTTCAAGATGACTAACCTCTTAGTCATCTTCTGAATCTGGTTCTGAATCTGAGTTGCCAACAAGACACATCTCGGATTCGCTTTCATTGTCACTGTCAGAAATTAGGTCAAGACTGACGTTGCTTAGACACAAGTTGGCGACTTATTCTTCCTCTGTCTCGTCGTCTTTTGTGTCAAGATCTCCCCAGCAATAAGCCATCATGACTTGCTTGAATTCTTTCTTGGTTTTGTCTCGTTGATTTTTGTCTTTGATTTTCTTCCATGTGGGGCAATCTTTGATCATGTGATCATTATCCCCACATTTGAAGCAACCACGACTTGAAAGAGACCCTTTTGACTCAATTGGCTTTTTGTAAGATTTGTTGGTGTTATTGTTAAACGTTTTCCCTTGTGGTTTATTAAAGAATTTTTTCTTAAAACGTCTAGCAAATAACATTGTTTCATCTTCTAGATCCGAATCTTGTCTTTCACTAGATTCGGCTTGTAAAGCCACTTTCTTGCTATTACTATCATTTGCCTCATCTTCATCAAGAGTAATCTCGTGAGCCATTAGGGTTCCAAGTAGCTCTTGATAAGATAGGTCAGATAGATCTTTACATTCCTCAATTACCGTCACCTTAGGTCTCCATCGTTTAGATAGACTTCTAAGGATCTTCCTGGCAATTTCCTCGGAGTCAAAAGTTTTTCCAAGATTTTTCAATTCATTAATGATACTAGAGAAGCGAGTGAACATGCTGTCAAGCGATTCATTTTGTTCCATGGAGAACAGTTCGTATTTTCGCATAAGTAGTGCAATACGTTACTTTTTGACAACAGTTGTCCATTCATAGGCTAACTCAAGACCATCCCATATTTCCTTGCCAGTAGAACTAGATGAGAAACGATCAAATTCAGTATAGGTCATGCCGTTTTGCAACAGACTAATAGCCTTTGAATTTTTCTCAGCTTTCTTATAATCTGCCTCAACATAGTCATCTTCTTTCTTTTCGATGGAAGTGCCAGTAGCAGATCCAAGCATGATCTTATTAGGACCATTCTTAATGATTAGCCAACACTCCCAATCGTTACCCTTTATGAAATGGGTCATCATATTTTTCCATAAACTGTAGTTCTTCCCATCGAATACGGGACACTTCAGATGTTTGGAATCCATTAAAATAAAATTAAATGCAGCGGAAAATAGAAAATAAAAAATAAATAAAATGGATCAGACTCCTTGCTGTAAGGCAATCAAGAGCACGAGGCTCTAATACCAATTGTAGAGTCTATTGATCGAATACGAAAGAGGGGGGGGGGGTGAATTGAGTATTAAAAACTAGCCCCACTATATATTTGCATGATGACACATGATTACATGCTTGTTTATGTGCGTTTTGTTGTGATATGGCTGGGAGAACCCTGAGTTACTCCCCACTGACTGTGGCATTCATTTTTAATGAATGAACATGTTACAGGTTGGTGTTTGCATGGGGTTGTGGCGAGTGAGCTAGCGAGCGTTGTACTGACAGCGATTCACCCTTAGCGTGTAGTTAGATTAGTTTATTATCTTAACTGTGTTTTATCAAGGGATCGATGTCCCTTATATTTATTTAAGATACAATTTGTATAAACGATTTATTAAATTAAGTTTTGGTTTTGTAACATAGTGACATTCGCGGTTTTGTTTTTAAAGTTTTTAAAATCTCGTATTTTCCGCTGCAAATCTATGTGTTTACTTTACTGCGAAATCGCTGGGTGTCACGGTTTGAGTGAGTGTTATGAGGGAATAAGGGTGAGGGAGAGAAGAAGAATGACGAAATAAGAAGAAGAATGAAGAAAACATTGGGCCACACCTGCAATTAGGGGCGTCAGACCGGTCGGACCGGACCGACTCGATCGAGCAGGTCAGCTCTGCTCGATCGAGCAACCAAAAAAATCTTAATTTTTGAGTCTGCTCGAGTGGCTGGATATTGGTGTGCATGAAAACTCGATCAAGCATCATGACGTGCTCGATCGAGCATCCTATGATTTTCAGTTTTTTTTTTTCTCATTTTTCTCTTTTTTTCTCCTTTCTTTCTTTTCGTTTCTTCATTATTAAAGCGACTTCCAATTGTATTAGCTGCAAATACTCAATAAAATTGTTAGATCTCTCCCTCACCGCACTCAATAAAGTGCAACTATATTAACTATCCAAACGAAATCTAATTAAACTATAACAGTACTAACTAAGCTAATCAAAATAAAATTTACAAATGAAGTACAAGTAAATGTCGGGTTGCCTCCCGGTTAGCGCTGGTTTGTATCGGTCCCGCACGACCGTGTTACCTCAAAGACATGGTGGTTTACCAAGAGTGAAGAGGTCGACGACCTCTATCACTCCTATAAATGCTCTATCGTAGTAGATCTTCAAGCGTTGACCATTGACTTTGAAAATCTCACCCTTGTCGGTTTGTAGCGTAACCGACCCAAACTTGTTCACCTCGGTAACTGTGAACGGTCCTGACCATCTGGACATGCGTTTACCTAGAAACAAACGCAAACGGGAGTTAAATAATAATACTTTATCACCAATTTTAAATTCCCGCTGCAGGATATGCTTGTCATGCCACTTCTTGGTCTTCTCCTTGTAAACCCGAGCACTATCATAGGCATGCAATCGAAACTCATCAAGCTCGTTCAATTGCATAAGTCGTTTCTCACCCGCCAGTGAGGGATCCATATTAAGCTCTTTTATGGCCCACATAGCCCTATGCTCAAGTTCTACCGGTAAATGGCATGCCTTGCCATAGACTAACCGGTATGGAGAAGCACCGATTGGAGTCTTAAAAGCAGTTCTATAAGCCCATAAGGTGTCATCGAGCTTACGACTCCAATCTTTCCTGGATTTACTCACAACCTTCTCAAGGATAGACTTAATCTCCCTATTAGAAACCTCCACGTGACCACTTGTCTGCGGATGATAACTTAACCCCCGACGATGTGTAACGCCATATTTCTTCAATAAAGAGTTAAGATGACGTTCATTAAAATCCTTTCCTCCGTCGCTAATGAGAGCACGAGGAACCCCAAATCGTGGGATAATGATCTTCTGAAACAGTTTAACAACTGCTTTGGCATCACAAGTGGGAGTGGCAATGGCTTCCACCCATTTGGAGACATAGTCTACCGCTAGTAGAATATATTGGTTACCATGGGAAGATGGGAATGGCCCTTGGTAGTCAATACCCCAAACATCGAATATCTCAACTTCCAAAATACCCGTTTGAGGCATCTCATGTCTTTGCGAAATGTAACCCGTCCTTTGACATGCGTCACAAGAACGGACAAATGTAGTAGCATCCTTGAGAATAGTCGGCCAATAAAAACCCGACTGCATAACCTTAGCAAACGTCCTTGAGGGACCATGATGACCGCCATATGAAGAAGAGTGACAATGAGAAAGGATGGCATGTACCTCACCCTCTGGAATACATCGTCGATAAATGCCGTCGGCACATTCCCGGAATAGATAAGGATCATCCCAAAAATACCTCTTGACATCCTGTTGAAACCTCTTCTTTTGCTGATAGGATTGATCCGGAGGCATAATTCCCCCAACCAAGAAGTTAGCATAATCGGCAAACCATGGAGTCTCCATGGTAATGGTAAGGAGATGATCATCAGCAAACGAATCATCAATGGGGATGAAATCTCCCCCTTCGAACCTTAAACGAGACAGATGGTCAGCAACCACATTCTCGGCACCTGACTTATCCCGGATCTCCAAATCAAATTCTTGCAACAACAAGATCCAACGAATAAGTCGAGGTTTGGCTTCCTTCTTAGCCAACAAGTACTTCAGTGCTGCATGGTCAGTATAGACTATCACCTTAGAACCCACAAAATAGGCTCTAAACTTATCCAAAGCAAAGACAACCGCAAGTAACTCCTTTTCAGTGGTAGCATAGTTAACTTGCGCATCATCCAAAGTATTATTGGCATTGTAAACTGCATGTAGCACCTTATCCTTCCTTTGCCCCAAAACAGCCCCAACTGCATAGTCACTGGCATCACACATTATCTCAAACGGCAATGTCCAATCAAGAGACAGGATAATAGGAGCTGAGATTAGAGCTTGTTTAATCCTGTCAAAAGACTTAACACACTCATCGGTAAAGACAAACGGGGCATCCTTATGGAGAAGCTTAGTCAATGGTTGAGCAATCTTTGAAAAATCCTTAATAAAACGGCGATAGAACCCCGCATGACCAAGGAAACTTCTAACACTTTTAACATTTACCGGGTACGGTAATTGCTCAACCACTTCCACTTTAGCCTTATCCACCTGGATGCCTCGTCCAGACACCAAATGACCAAGTACCACCCCTTCAGTTACCATGAAGTGGCACTTTTCCCAGTTTAACACAAGGTTGCCTTTCTCAGAACGTTGCAAGACCTTAGTCAGATTAGCTAAACAACTATCAAAATCGGTCCCGTAAACACTGAAGTCATCCATAAAGACCTCCATAATAGACTCGATATAATCAGAAAAAATAGCCATCATACAACGTTGAAAGGTGGCGGGGGCATTACATAACCCAAAAGGCATTCTTCGGTAAGCAAAGACACCATAAGGGCATGTGAAGGTAGTCTTTTCCTGATCGTCAGGATGAATGGGGATTTGAAAGAATCCCGAGTAGCCGTCTATGTAGAAAAAATATTTATGACACGCTAGACGCTCTAACATTTGGTCAATATAGGGAAGAGGGAAGTGGTCTTTCCTAGTGGCTACATTCAGCCTCCTATAATCAATACACATCCTCCACCCTGTCACTAGTCTAGTAGATATGAGCTAGTTTTTCTCATTAGTGACGACCGTAGTCCCTCCCTTCTTAAGGACTACCTGAACAGGACTGACCCACTTTGAATCAGAAATAACATAAATGATTCCTGCATCTAACAATTTCTGCACCTCTTTTCTAACCACCTCTTGCATAGTGGGGTTCAAACGACGTTGACCCTGCCTACAAGGTTTGTGGTCTTCTTCTAAGTGGATACGGTGCATACAAAAGTTAGGACTAATACCTTGTAAATCGTCAATGCAATAACCTATAGCCTTTTTGTGCCTTTTTAAAACTACCAACAAATCAGTAAGTTGGCTTTCAAATAGGCTAGCACTGACAATTACAGGATTCATCTCATGGGAATCAAGAAAAACATATTTAAGATGAGAGGGGAGGGGTTAAAGTTCAGGTTTCTTTACCTCGGTAACCTTAGGGGGGTTATCTAAGCTATGAACCTTCTGTAACTTGCAGTCGTCTCCTGTCAGCAGGTTTTCCATTGCAACTACTTCTTCACTCCGTGAGCTTCCAGCTTCAGCAGTGCTGGAAATTAAGGCGATCTCCAGAGGATCCCTATTCAAACACAAAGAAAGACAGTCATCAATAGTTAAATCAACAATATCGACTCTATGACATGTCTCTTCTAAAATGGAATGTTTCATGGCATTATCTAAATTGAAAGTGATTGTGTCATCCCCCACTGTTAGTGTAAGTCTCCCATTCTTAACATTTATAACCGCCCCCGCAACATGAAGGAATGGTCGTGCCAAGATGATAGGAATTTGGGTGTCCTCAGCCATATCTAAGACAACAAAGTCAACTGGTATGAAAAACTTCTCTACTCTAACCGGTACGTCTTCTAAAATCCCTAAAGGGTGTTTAATAGAATGGTCGGCCATTTGTAAGGTCATGGTTGTAACAGTAAGTTGACCCATATTAAGCTTTTTGCATATAGAAAATGGCATAAAACTAACACTAGCCCCTAAATCACAAAGGGCTTTATCTATAGCTAAGCAACCGATATTACAAGGAATAGAAAAACTCCCTGGATCTTTTAACTTAGGTGGTGATCTAGATTGCAACACAACACTGCATTCCTCAGTAAATGCAACCGTCTCCACTTCATTAAAGGACCGCTTCCTTGTCAATATATCCTTCATGAACTTTGCATAAGCCGGCACTTGAGTAATCAACTTGGTAAAAGATACACTTACTTGCAAATTCTTGACCACTTCCATAAACCTCCCAAACTGTTTATCAAGCTTGGATTTATGTTGGCGGTGCGGAAAAGGAAGTGCAATGGCAATGGGCTCCGCTTCTTTGGCTTTGGAAGATGAAATAGAAGTGTTATCATCCTGATCAGGGGTTGCTCGATCGAGCAGAGGGGTGCTCGATCGAGTTTTCCTGTACAGTAACTTTCAGAAACTTCCCGAGAAGAATTTTGGCAAATTTTCTGGGTTGCTCGATCGAGCAAGAGGGTGCTGCTCGATCGAGCAACCTTGTTTTCAGCCTCTTTTTCGTTGTTTTTCGAACTTTGATCAGCAACTTCCAAGCTTTCATTGGTTTCATCCCCTATCATTTCAGGGCCTTTCTAATGGGTTCCACTCCTCAAGGTGATAACATTGGCTTGTTCATGTGGAGGGTGTCCTAGAAGAGGAAGATTACCTGGTTGTTTATGTGGATTTTGAATTGCCAATTGGGCAATTTGAGTATCAACCATCTTGTTATGAGTTATCAACTGTGAGATCTGAGCATCTTGCTTTTGTTGTATCATAAGACTTTGCTGTAACATGGCTTTCAATTCCGTTATGTCATTACTTAAAGGTGGTGGAGGTGGAGGTTGTTGAAAGTTTTGGCCACCTTGATTGGAACGGTTAAAGTTACTTTGGGAATTGCGATTATGAGGAATCACATAAGATGAACCTTATTGCTGAGGTGGTGGTGGGGTAGGATTAAGAACATTCTGACTTCGGTAGGAGAAATTGGGATGCTCTCTTGTCCTTTCATTGTAAAAGTTAGAGTACGGTGAACCTTGCTTAAAGGATTGAAAGGCAAGCACTTGATCAACCGTACTCATACACTCTACCGCATTATGCCCCATAGTACCACATCTTTCACAGGTTGGCTCTTGTTGAACCATGGCATGAACCGTTTGCTTATTTTCCAAGGACTTTGAAGTTTGTAACTCGGCAATTTTGGCAGTTAATGCCTCCAACTGAGCTACAATGGCATTATCCTCTCCTCATCTCCTCACATTACCCCTAGGATTCCCATACTCAGCAGTGTGAGTAGCCATCTCATCAATTAACTTCCAAGCATTGGCATCAGTAGTGTTATTTTGGAATCTCCATTAGCAGCAGAATCTAGCAATGTTCTTTGATCATCATATAACCCATTATAGAATTGGTTGCATAGGAACCAAGTATCAAAACCATGATGTGGAACAGACTTGACAAACTTTTTGAAGCGAACCCAGGCCTCATTAAAGTTCTCAATGGGACCTTGTTTGAAACTTGTGATTTGGCTTCGAATGGCATTGGTTTTCTGTGGCGGAAAATATCTTTTGTAGAATGCAAGAGCAAAAGAATTCCAATCGGTGATGCCAAGTGCAGCCATATCTAACTCACTCAACCAATCTTCTGCCCCGTCTCGTAGTGAAAAGGGAAACAACACCAACTTAATCTGATCTTGTGTCACTCTACCCGTTAAAGGAATAGAGCAACAATAGTAAGTGAATTTCTCCATATGCTTAGCAGGATCCTCAGTAGGGCTCCCTCCAAACATGTTTCGCTCCACCAAAGAGATATAAGATGGACGAATCTCAAAAGTACTATTACTCGTAGTAAGGAGTTGAAATCCCTTGGGAATAGATGCAACGGTAGGCTCCGAGTGGCTAGCTAAGGTAGGCATGGTTGTAGTAGGTGCAGAAATAGATGTATCCTCTTCTAAGGATGGTTTTTCTGCGACGAATTCGGCGTAAACTGTTTCAAGCGTACTCAAGTCTTCCGCTTCTTGAATTTCCTTCCAAAAGTTTCGTCTAGCTCGGAGATTTTTCTCTGGTTCGGAATCGTAGGGCACGAGAACGGACCTAGAACACCTGGGCATGAACAAAAACTAAAGAAAAGGATGAGAACGGTCTCAAGGAACTTAGGTTCTCTGAGACGAAAAAGACAAACTAAGTAGAAACAAACAGAAAACTGTTGCTTCCCCGGCAACGACGCCAAATTTGATAAGGGTAAAGTCGCGTCTCCTTAATCAAAGTAAACCTAAATCACAACTAACTAATAGTCAGTGGTAAGCAAGGTATCGAATCCACAGGGAGGCGGTAGTATTCTAATCTGTTAAACTAGGTTTGTCTCTAAAGTAACAATTTGAGGTTTTGATTTTGAGTTCTAAACTAAAAGCAATCAATAATAATAACTAATAGCAAACAATAACAACTAATAGTAATAAAAACTAATAAAAAAAGTTTTAAAGACAATAAGATTAAAAGTCTAGGGTCTCAGGTTCACTAGGATTATTGCTCAGGGATAGGGATGAAATTAACTATCATGCAATAAAGTTATCTAAGGTCACAAAATCGGTCGATTCAATTATGCCCTTTAGATCTACAATTTAACATGCGATCGCTATCATTAAACGAGTTCTATTCAATTATCGTAGCCTATCTTAGTCTTAACCCGGTCGGTGTTAATCCTAATTCGCGAGACTAGTCAATTAATCCTGGCCAGTAATCAAACAACTAAAATTAAAACGATAATCAAACGATAACCATGCAATTGCAATTCAATTAATTAATCTACCCCTTCTAACAATCCTCGATCCCCTTTCAACCCTAGAAAGGAATTTAGCTACTCATAACATTATAAACAACAACAATAATAATTAAAGTAAACATGATTAACAACAATGAAAGGATGAACAAAGAATAATTAAAGAACAAAAAGACAATTAAATTGAATAACGTAGAAAGATTGAAGAATACCGATTACAAGTTGAACTAAAGACAATCGTCTTTGACGAATAAAATCCAGAGGAAAAGTAAACTAATTTAGGGTTTCAGATTTAAAGCATAAAAGCATTAAAAAGCATGTATGACGAGCTTTTATTTTATAATACAAAAGTCTAATTAATTAGGTTAAAGTTTAGGAAAACACGAAAAGCCGTCATAAAACTAGGTTGCTCGATCGAGTAAGGGACTTCTGCTCGATCGAGCAACAGTCACAACGACTCGATCGAGCAAAGGTAGTTTGCTCGGTCAAGCAGCCCTTCAAAAGCTTCGTTTCTTCGATTTCCTTCATTTCTTCTCTTTCTTTCTCGATTCCCGTGCCTAACCTTCTATGATCCGACTCCGCCATGCTTCATATATACTTAAAAAGCTTCAAATGCATCCAATCTGCATTAAAACATAACAAAAGCGGCAGAATCGATATTCTAGCTAAAATAGCATAGAATAAGCAAGGAAAGACGGTAAATCGAGTAATTTATGTCTAAGGGAAGCATAAAATATGTATATAAATAATTATCATCGTCTATTATCCATAAATCGTACGATGTGATTGTTGGCTTTGAGCTTATCCCGGCATATTGTCATGCCCATGTTGTTGGACAATTATTCCACTCTCATTGCATGCAATTATGCTACCCAGCATGCCGTGAAATTAACGAACCTCCCCCATAAGGAGTAACCGTGCTAAATCTTCAGGGTCGGGTTTGCTTAGATACTCGGTCCCATAGTTGAATATCACACGTTCAACGAACGATTTGAGAGAATCTTTAATGGTAGTATCGCCTATATGCAAATATTTATCTACTGAATCAGTAGACGTACCATATGCTAGAACTCTTAAAGCAACCGTACATCTCTGCAATGGTGAGAAACTAAGCTCTCCCAATACCGTCGGGTCGTTGTTGGAAAAGCGGTTATTGGCGGATGGAGAATTAATTATATGCATGAATACATGCATGTGCATGTGAAATCCTCGGCAAAATACCTCATCGGGATAGACCGAATCCATAAAGTAGTCGTTGTACAACTGGTTATGACCCTCTTCACGATTCCTCTCAATCTTTCTCCTAGGAAGTCTAGCCATCTAAGGGGAGGAATTGGCTGTTGTATATTTGTTGAAAAACTCATACGTACGTTGGGCTATAAGGTTTTGTATAGCCTCAAATTCTTTATCGATTTCGGCTTTCCATTGGTTATAAAAAAACCTATTTTGATCGACAATATTGTCGTTTGAAGAATTTGAACTGGAACTTGACTCAGACATTGTATAAGAGTGTTTTTTTTATATATTTTATTGTGTAATATTGAGGATTTATTGAAAGAAGGAAAATGTAAGAGTGATTTTGTTCAACAACTAAATGAGGGTATATTTAATGCAACGACAATATTCAATCCAACGGCTATAATTAATCCCACGACATTAATCCAACGGCTATAATTAATCTAACGGCTATAAACAATCCAACGGCTATATTTAATCCAACGGTCCTATACTTAATCTATCCTATGGTTCTATCATATATTGACGGTCTAAATTGAAATATTAAAAGAATTTGAAATATTAATCGTATTTGACAATCTTATTTGGAATATTAATGTAAAGGTCCTATTCTCGAACACATTTGAATATTAGTCGCCCGTCTTTTTTTGTATATTAATCGAATTTGATGATTTTGTTTGGAACATCACTGGAGAAAATAATGGAATATCTTTATTTTCTCTTGACTCCATCTTTTTTATCTCCATGGTTCAACTTCATTTCCCTAATAAACATCTTATATTGTCACATATATATTTCATCTTATTTTTTCTCTATCACATATTCAACTTTATGACATATTTATTTAATCTTATTTTATTTTAAAATTGGATTAATTAGATCACTATCTTCATAGTTTTTCTTGAAAGTCCGTAGACCCTAATTAGACTCTTCTAATAAGATTAAAAAATTACAAATTAATTTGGTTAATTTTAAATCTATGAAACATGTATGCAAATATAAAGGCATTTATAATAAAAGGTAGAAATGTTCTTACGATGATGGTGGAAATATATATAAGTACAACATCTCTTGTTGTCTTATTGAATACTTCCTCCGTCCCGGTCAATAGTTATCTGTTGAACCATGTTTGATGATGATGACAAGTTCCTGC
The DNA here is from genome assembly GCA_022085475.1 of Heliosperma pusillum. Taxonomy (NCBI): domain Eukaryota; kingdom Viridiplantae; phylum Streptophyta; class Magnoliopsida; order Caryophyllales; family Caryophyllaceae; genus Heliosperma; species Heliosperma pusillum. Next base: position 23,295 of record JAIUZE010021292.1, on the reverse strand, counting down.
TACTTATTGTTTAACGTGTTTGATTGCTTTGTACATGCCTAGATATGTTTATCACATAATGCATAAGCTGGAATGAAGACTAAGGAACTATGAAGAGTTGTTCTAACTTTTCTTTGGTCGTCTAGCTAATGTAAGGATGATATTTTTGAGCACAACTCATTATGACAGTTTTGCAGTCTTTGAGATTGTACAAATCAGGATAATTTAATGCATAACAACTCAATGAATATTTTTCGAGAGATTTCGAAAAGCCTAGAAAGATCTTTCTCGGTTAAAATTATTTTGAACGATATCTCTTAATAAGATAATATTCTCCAACCTTATGAGTCCTCTTTGGAAACTTATTTTGTTAAAAGATTATTTTATTTTAAGGTAGTTTTAAAAGATATGGACTCTTTAGAAAAGATATTATCTTTACCTTGTTTTGCGCTGCAAGATTCCAAAAACCACTACTATTATTTATTCTATCAGTCCATTAGGTTGCATGTAACTGAATACTTTTATTAAAATTCATTCAGCAAAAGAAAAACAACCTGTTTAACATGAAAAATTCTCTTGAGTTGTTCCCTTAAGTCGGATCGTGAAAGTGTTGTGAGTCCACACAAGTTATACTAAACAATATCACGGGATATACTATACAATATCACACTACTGAACCACTTTCGCGCACTATTAATAACTTTTTTTTCTCTTACTTTTTTTCACACCTATTAATTGCAGTACCTAAACTCCGACAAACACCATTATTCTCACGCCCTTGCATGCCGGAAAGTTACTATACGCGTCATTTCACCGTAGTTTATTGTATATAGCGTTTTTATCCTATTTCCTCTCTATTTAGCATCATTGCCTTGGGCGTTCTTCTTCATAGTCGACGCCAATGGCAAATTTTGTTGTGATTGGTGGTGGTGTGAGCTACGAGTAAGAGTAATGTGTATGAGTGGAGGAATATGGAGATTGGAAAGAAAACATGGGAAAAATAATGGGTGACAATGATGGTGGATAAATGTTTGCTTATGTCATCTAGGTGCTTCGATTGTCACGGGTATTGGTGGGTTGGATAGTCGTCGTCAATGGCAAGTAATATGACATCTAATTTTTTTAACCTTTCTGTGCTGCTCTTTTTTTCGTGATATTGTTTATTATAACCAATGATATTGTTTAGTTTAATCTGTGATATTGTATAGCTGGACTCACGGACTCAAATATTTAGGTGAACTCACCTAATCTTGCCTCTATATATGGTCTTGTCTCTACCTTCCTCGTTGAACACAACATTCCTGCTGATAATTACTTTGCCACTCGCAAGATTATATAGACATATGCTTTCGATTGTAGACAATAACCAATAAAGATGCATTTTTCAGTATCCAATTTTGAGCGGTTATTAATCAAAGTATAACATATAAAACAAATACTTTCAGGTGACTTACCCCTGGTTTCTTACCTCTCCATGCTTCAAATGGCGTTCGGTCGAACGCTACCCTTGTTGGAGATATATTTAAAAGATATACGGATGTGGCTACTGCTTCCCCCCCCCAAAACTTGTTCGGAAGCCCCTTTGACTTCAACATATTTCTAGCCATTTCCACCACCGATAAATTTTTTCGTTCTGGAATCCCATTCTGTTCTGGTGTATAAGGGGCTGTAAGGTCTCTACGAATGCCATACTGATCTCAGAAACTATTAAACTCTCCTGACGTAAATTCACCTCCTCTATCGGTTCGGAGAACAATTATATGATTTCTACTTTGATTTTCCACCAGGGCTTTGAATTTTTTGAAAATTTCAAATGCTTCATACTTTGATTTTAGGAAATAAACCCAGCTCATTCGGGTATAACCATCAGTAAATAATAGAAAATACCGGCTTCTACCTAATGAGTCATTTTTCATAGGCCCACGCAAATCGGCATGAACAAGTTAAAGACTTAGTAGCCCTCCATGTCTTCGCTTTAGGAAAAGACGCTTTACTTTGTTTTCCATACACACAGCCTTCGGAGAAATTAAGGTCATCTATTTTTGGCAGGCCAGCTACCATCTCCTTCCGACTCAAGAGTTTCAAACTACGCATATTTAGATGACCATATCGTAAATGCCACAATTCAGATTCATTTTTTTGTTTAGCAATCAGTGCTTTACTCTCAACATTTGAAACATCCACCGGAAACATTTTGTTTTGAGTCATATGAACATTTGCTATTATATGACCCATGTTCTTATTGATTACAACACACATACCATCATCAAACACAATCTTATAACCACTAGTCATTAATTGGCCAATACTCAACAAATTATGTGCAAGATCAGGAACAAATTTCACATCATGAAGAAGTTTTACATCACCATGTACGGTTTTGATGGCGATAGTACCATTACCTTCCACGTGCATTTTTTTGTTGTCTCCAAGACGAACATCTCCTTTATTTGATTCGTCAATTTCTTTGAACAAAGATTTTGTTCCTGACATATGATTGGAACATCCGCTGTCCAAAAACCACACTTCATTATTTTCAAGTGGATTCTGTATTTTTGAGTGAGCCATAAACAACATGCTTTCATCTTTGGTATGCTCAAAAAATTGGCCTGAGATTGTTCATTCTTTTGTTTAATCCAACAGTCAATTTCCTTGTGCCCATATTTAGTGCAATAGTGACATTGAATTTGGCTTTTATGTGTATGAGAATCTTGAGTAAGGCCTCTGCCTCTACCACCATAACTACCAAAGTGTCCTCTGCCTCTACCATTGTCACGACCTCGACCGCGACCGCCACGGAAACTACCTTTGCCTCGGCCTCGGTTTCCGGAACTTTTTGTCTTCCCTTTATTAGAAGACTGCTCTTGTACTTTAAAGGTTTTCTCCTCTGCTTTAGCATAACGTTTTTTCATCCTACTTTCATGGGTTAGCAATGAACCCATCAATTCATCAAAGGTGTATATAGATAAATCCTTTGAATCTTCAATCGCAGGGACAACATGATTCCAATCTTCACTCAAACTCCTTAAAACTTTACTCACAATAACTTCATTACTAATCTTCTCACCATACGACCTCATTTGACCAAAAATATCAGTAACTCGTGACAAATAAGTTTGAATGGAGTCCTTCTCCCCCATAGATAATTCTGCAAAATCTCGACGAAGTGTTTGTAAACGTACTTTAAGTACTCGTTGATCACCCAAATATTCTTGTTTGAGTGTCTCCCATGCTTCATGAGCACTATTGGCTTCTGTGATTCGGGGAAAAATTTCATCATCTAGTGTTGATTGAATGAAGAACAGTGCCTTAGCATCTTTTTTACGGTTCTCCTTCAACGGCGCATCAGGAACATTCGGAGTCGGGTCCGGTTCAGTGTATCCCGTCTCCACCAAGTCTCACAACTCTTGGTATTTAACCATGGTATTCATTTTTAGACTCCATAGATGATACTTTTCTCCCTTAAAGATTGGAATGGATGGTGAAGTAGATGTATTAGTACCATTACCAGCCATCTTGGGTAATTAAAATGGGAATTGTTAATGTTCTCGTTTTTATTTTATTTTAGGTATTATGGAGTTTGGGAATTAATTGGGTTGGCAGAGAAGGGGTTTGTTTTTGTTTTGTTCTTTCTTTTAGTTTGACGGTTGGATCAAAACCTGATAGTATGATACCACTAATGTTGGGTTATTTGGGGTAAAACATATGATAAATTAAGAATGTATAAGAAGATTGTAATACTCTTGAATTTATTGAGAAGTTTTTGGTACATATTTGTTGAAGTACAATTTACATATTTATAGTACTACACACAATACAATATTATGAAAAGTAACAATGTTTCATTCTAAGAGTCACAATGCTTCATCTAACTTTGAATCATTCTTTCAACATAACAAAGTTACTGTATCTATGTTACATTATTAATATGCTGCTTAAAATGTGAGATGCAGTAGCTGATCGGAATGAGTGGTAAGCTGAAGCTGTTTGTCCTAAGGAAAATCAGAAGATAGGGTACATAATGATGGAGAAGCAACCTGTCATTGAAACAAATGTTGAGTTGAAGAAAAAAACACTTGATGTTTATTAATGGTGTAAATTTTTTAGACTCTTTAGTTGTGCAAAACATTAGTATTACAGTAAACAAACAATAGTATTATTGGACAATTACTGTAAAATGGATCGGAACGTTTTTTTTAAAATTTAATTCTATGATGTAAACGATTATTGAAATTATGTGTGGGCTACTTGAGGCCTAATTTAGCGTAATATTTATCCACTTCATAATTACTAACTTTGCATTAAAAAAACATCATTACTAACTTAGACTGTTAAATGTTATTGTAACATTGTTACAGTGTATTACCGTATCATTGTTACTTTATGAATTAATGATGTAACAGTAACGTGATTACTGTATCATTGTTACTTTAATGAGTAAATAATGTTACGGTACCACCATTACTTTAAAATTATATATAAAAAATACATTTAAATTATAGAACTATTTTATACATCGTCTTAAATAGTAAACGAGATAGATAGTATTATTGTAACATTATTCTCGTGTTAGTTTAATGAATCAATATTGTTACAGTAACATTGTTACTGTAATATTGACCCGTCTGTAAAAAAAATTAAATGAAATGAACATGTTGCAATCATATATAATATTAAAGCTGAAGCCGGTAGCTTATATGTATGCCATGTGTCATAGTCACTATTGATTGCTATGTGTCATAACCCAATTGGTTGACATTAAATCAATCAGGAAAGACAACATTTCCGTAATCAACTAATTTAAGAAAAGTTCCTAAAAAAAAGGCAATCATATCAAATGAGTGACATCAACATATTCACACGGTTGACTTTATCGAGAAAATTTGAAATTTGAATCTTGATTTATTTTGAGTAGGAAAATCGATCAAAAAATCATGCTTAATCACAATTATTCTCAGGTGAAAATTCACTTACATATGAATGATGATATAATTTAATATTGGATATTAAAAATGGAAATCGCATTAAATTGCATATTATTCTCCAATGAAACTCCTTATCGTTAACCATATTTACTTAACGTCTCATATTTACTATATTCTAAATCGTGGTATTTTGATAAATATTTATATTTACACAATATAAATTTATGAAGAGGGGATTTCATCAGATCTTGAATGCGTAACGATCAGTAGATAAGAGCAATCTACCATATTTATTCTTCTTTTGGTTATGCAGAAACCTTGGTTGCGTAGGTTTTCACCACCGGTCACTATCCAACCATTATCGCTGACCATTTAAGACAAATTGTAACCAAAACCATTTCTTAACCTAGAAAATGTTGTTTGTGACATTGTCACATTTGTTGTTAAATGACAGTTGGCTCGTGTTTTTAAAGAGACAGAATTGGTCCGTTTTCAATGAAAATTTGCGTAATAACAAAATGCAATTTTTCCAGTCAATGTGATATTGATCGACGAAGAGGTAATTTACAGTTTTGCATATTACAGTATATCAGTATACCATTTATATGGTTGCGGCTTGGGGGCAGTTAATCGAGAGCATGTTAGAGCTACTTACAAAGTCGTAAAATGGTGCCAATAATACAAAACTTTTAAGAGTAAGCATTGTCACGGTTAGAGACAGACTTTGACCGGGTCGGTTAGGCTTTAATCATATTATGTTTGTTCCTCACATCGAACCCTAATTTAATGTAATAAATGTCATTTAATACGGATATATTAGATAATGAATAAGCAATTTTGTATAATCATATTTTTTGGCTCAAAAACAAGTTGTGTCGATTAACTCTAGATTACATAATCATTTCGAGTTTCCGCTGTGATTGGTGGGTCAAGATTTACGGGTGTAGACTTTTCTGATACCGGTCTATCGAGTATAGTAAAGTTTTGATCGATCTACTTTATAGTAATCTGTAACTTTATCACAATAATTAATAGCTAATTTGATTTTACAATTTTGAAACAATCCGCATAGTACGCGGGCTTAAGAGTGGTTTGACATTGAATTCTTTTTAATTTATTTGAGTAAAAACTGTTTTTAAGATGACATAGTTTCTCATATAACGTCTCATAATTTCTCCTTATGTCATATATATGGGTTAAATCTGATTGGGTCGGTCATTTCAGCATTCTATTGTACTTCGTTTTTGATGTATTATTGATAGGCTATCGCACTCCTAATCAAAGACAAATACCCTAGATACAAATGAATGTAGTAATAGGGGCGAACACAAGGAGACGGGAGTTGCTAACAAGTTGTAATGTAGTGAATTCTATCAAGGTCGGTTATCAATTGGTTTGGTTGGATTTATGAAACAACAATAATAATAAAGGAAGAGTCTAGGGAGTTCGGGTCACACATGCAAATTATGTAAATGCTCAAGTCAAACTAGGAAATTGATAATAACGATAATTGTTTAGGCTAAAGACACTCACCTCTCGATATTAGTGTCAACCATAGATCGGGTCGATCTACTAACACATGCTTAGTCTAATTCAATTTCGTGCCTCTCGACTTATAGAAAGAATTAACAAATATAATTAAGGATTGTGATCAATAATCAAAGACTAACAATACAATGCAAGCATGTGATAGAAACAACTATTTGATACCATAACATCTCATTTCAACAATTGCAAATATTATTTATGCATGGCTTCCCTAATTACCTAGACAAACTAACTACTCTTGCATAATGATAACTAATCTAATGACAACTGATAAGTAAACATGATAACTAACTAATAATGGAAATGACAAAGAAAATAACAAAACAATACAAGAAATAGAATTACCTCAACAAAGGAAATGAAACTTGGAATTGAAGAACATAATGGAACTAATTAACTTGCAAATGAACTTGTAATATAAATTGAAATACTTAAAGGAATTATTGTAACAACTAATGGAAACTAAACTATTCTAAACCTAATCTAATGACTAATGACATTATGTAAAAGAGTGTTTTTAGAGAGTGTAATGATGTACAAGATGATAAAAAAGATATCTCTAAGTGTCGAGGTCCCTCTCCTTTATATAGGGAGAGGGACTTAAAACGTATGCATTCACAGAGGCCAAACCCCAATCGGAGAATGGAAACCCCGATCGGGGTTTCACTAACCCGGCTATATTTGCTTAATTACTCCATTTAATGCTCAAGGAATCCTAAGCTATGCCTTTAAGCACCTTAATTCTCCGGTTAATTACATAGTTTTGGAATTCCTTGAGCATCCAAAGGAGCATCCTATGTTGAGTTGTGGACTCCTTGCATTGAGCTTCATTTTTGGTTTCTCATTTGCATATCAATCCATTTCACAAATCTTCATGTTTGGCTTGTCATTCTCTATACTATCCTTCCATGGTCCATCTTGCTTCCATTAGCTTGGTGGACTTTGGTACTTGCTATTGTGCTAGGAAAAAACTTTAAATGCTTAGATTCCTACAAAATGTAACAAACACAAGCAATACACCTAGAACACGTAATTAGCTCACAAATATACTAAACAAAGTATAATAATCATGTAAAATCGAGCTAAATTTGGGAGTTAAACTATATATAAAATGGACTCATCAATTATTAACGGTGTAAGTCATTTAAAATTGAGTCATATTCAGATAATTGTTAAATTGTTTTTATCAGTTAATTTGCACAAAATTACCTATTTAAAAGAGAGTGTTTGACATTACTTTCGTTTTAAATTTTGATGATATTAGGCGAAAATATAATTTTTTTATTTTAGATGTGAAGGAATGGTGGGGACGTAGGGGATGATGGAGGCAAGAGGGAGTAGGGTAGTCGTGCTGTGGGACGTATGATATGGATTGAAGGGTGGTGGTTAGTGGTAGGGGTGCTCAGATAGGCGGGGTTGAGATGGATGTCGTGGTCCAAGGTGTTGAGTGTGGTCACAATGCGGTGGAGGGAATGTTGGGGTGGTCTTGAGGTAGTCGGTTAGTGATGGCGAACGCTGCTTCCATACGTTAAGGTGATGGTGTGTAGGAGGGGAAATAAGAGACAAGGTAGAGAACTGAAAAGAGAATAAATAAGTGTACAACAATGTGTAAAATTAAATGTATATTGCGTAGATAAGCCGGTTATTAAATTTACAATATTTTATATCCAATCTCAGATTTTACCTCATATTATAAGTTAAAAAGTCGAGAGAGAAAACCAGAGTACTTCGAATAAAATTAAGCAAAATTAACTTATCAAAAGTGTAGGGGTCCCCGGCCAGAACCACACGTGCGTAGACAAAACAATTTTTTTAAAAATTTATTATACATAAATTTTTATTTTAAAAAATACTTTTCGTAACCATCTGTGCAGTGCACGGGTTCAAAATCTAGTAACACTCTATTACTGTGGTGAATGAATGATGTAATGTGACACAATAAGGATTGGTTGTCCTATTAGGCTATATGATATGTTCGAAAGGTTTACAATATGATACTGAATTAATTAGGCTATATGGGATTTGAACTCATATCCTTGTGCAAGGTTTGCACATTGCTCTCCTATTTGAGCTAATAGCCTTTCGACTAACTACTCAAACTTTTTAAATGAAATAAATAACAATAAATGTATCCTCCTTGTACAATCAAAATGGTATAAAATGATGTTATATTAACCACAGAGATGAACTATTATGAATTATAATGTTTAAAAATTTAGACTATTATGATACCACAAAAACACAAGTAGCATTACAATAACACAAATACACGATTACAGTAACGCAAGCACATAACAATATTACATTAACATCATTTGTGAGTTTTTGACAATGTTATATCATCAAATTTGATCGAAAAAAACACATCAAATATACAATGTTTTAACAATACTTAAGTTTAGTTATGACATGCAGTAATAATGTTACGGTAACATAATTACTGTAACATATGTCGAGCATTTCACAAAAGCTAATATAATCGTCATAATTAGCCCAATTTATGAAAACAAGTCTAGGTATGAATTTCAGATTGTCATAACCCTAATATATTGACAAACAATAAAAACACATATATCAGACTGTAAATATTATAAAAATGATGTTATAACACGATACAATTCATGAATTTGCACATCATCAAATTAATCAATCGCAATTTAACAAAGCACAAAAAATGAAAAATTATTAGTCTCACCATTTCCTAACCTTAAATATATAATTTTGCTGATTTTAACATTCTACGAGTGTAACTTTGCTGATTTTCGAGTGTAACTTTAATTTTTTTGAGACGGTTTTGTATATAAAAATTTGAATTTATATAATTTTAACATTTTACAAGTGTAACTTTGATGATTTACGAGTGTAACTCTAATATTTTACGAGTGTAACTTTAGTTATTTTAGGTCATTTTGAGTGAAATTTTTTGAATTTTATTACATGTTGAATTTATGTAATTTACTACAAATTTAGTCCTTTATGAGTGTAACTGTAGTAATTTATAAATGTAACTGTAATCCTCTAAGAATGTAACTGTAATACTATATGAGTGTAACTGTAGTCCTCTATGAGTGTAACTGTAGTCCTCTATGAGTGTAACTGTAATCCGACCACCACAAACCAACCCACACTCACAAAAGATAGATCTAGGAAAAAAAATGAAAACAAGAGTAAAAACTAAAAAAAGAAACAGATCTGACATCAACAAGTGTAACTTTTAAGGTCATTTTGTGTTACTTTAATAGTGTTACTTTAATAAATAGTGTGTGTTACTTTAATAGATGATATATGGGACTTTAATAAATAAAATGTGTAACTTTAATAAATAAAATATGTAATTTTAATAAATAAAATGTGTAATTTTAATCGACAATATATGTGACTTTAATAAATAAAATGTGTAACTTTAATAGACGATATATGTGACTTTAATAAATAAAATGTGCAACTTTAATAGACGATATATGTGACTTTAATAAATAAAATGTGCAACTTTAATAGACGATATATGTGACTTTAATAAATAAAATGTGTAACTTTAATAGACGATATATGTGACTTTAAGAAATAAAATGTGTAACTTTAATAGAGAATTTGTGTTACTTTAATAGAAGTCATTGTTACTTGACACTCCTTTTTCAGATCTAGAATTAATAATTAGTGTTACTTTAATAAACGATATATGTGACTTTAATAGATAATTTGAGTTACTTTAATAAAAGTCATTGACATTTAACAAAAAATTTCAGATCTGACAAAAAATGAAAAACCAAGAAATAAATACAACAAACAAATTTTTTTTTTTAAAAAACAATCACCACATATGAAGGAGAGAAATAAAAAAAAATTAAAAAAAAAGAAAGAACAACACCACGACCCAAATCTGTAAACAACCCAGCCCCTCACGACCGCCCCCTCAGCCCACCACCACCAGCCTCACCCTTCTTCAACCGTCACCAACCCAAATCTGTAAAAACCCCACTAACGCCAACAACCACCAAACAACCCGACAACAACCACCCAATACAAACCCAACCCAGATCTATAAAAAAGAAGAAAAAAAAAAGGAGAAGAAAGAAGAAGAGACGCCGGCAGAAGGAGGAGATAGGCGGTGAACGGAGGAGGGAGGCGGCGAACGGAGGAGAGGAGGCCACGGTGGTGTAAGATCAGATCTGGAAAAAAATACAAAAAAAAAGGGAGAGGAGGCCGTGGTGGTGGAGGAAGGTTGGTGGAAGGGAGGCCGCGGTGGTGGAGGGAGGTTGGTGGAAGGGAGGCGAATAGAGGTGGAGGCCGGTTGGTGGAGGGAATGCCGGAGTAATTTTTGTGGGGTGGTAGGTGGTAGGTGGCTGTTGGTGTTGGTGGGTGGAATGAAGGATGATTGATTTATTTGGGATTTTGAATTTATTAGGTTTTTGGAGAGATGAGAGGATGAAAATTATGTGAGATGAGAGAAGAGAGAGAAGAAATTGTGAGGTTAAGTTTATATATTGAATTAGTGTGGATTAGTGATTAATTAGTGAAAAGTAGAGAGAATGTGATATTAATTACTCTTTTGGAGTATCAATCTCAACCATCCATCTCCCCTTATCCAATGGCTCTAAAGAGAACTTAAGGACTCTAAGGAACATGGTGGACTCAATTGATCTTTACTATATATATGAGAACCACTAAGATAATGAGAACCGTGAGAACTCCGCCTTACAAAATTTATTTTTTAAAAATAACAACATATTTGGCTTCGGCGTAGAATTTTATGGCTAGATAACATATGTCTTGGTCGAAAAATTATACACTACTTACGAAAATTGAGGCGAAATACAATTTATTAATTTTCATGCACCTAGTAGTCAGTTTGATGTATCTAACAATTTTCATACACCTAGTATTATTTTGATGCATCTAGAGCCCTTTATTTTCATTCACCTAGTAATTATTTTAATGCATGTAACAATTTTCATGCACCTAGTGCTCGTTTTCATGCATTTATAGTAGTTTTAATTTACCTAATTAAATTTATGTACATTAACTACATATTTCATGCACCTAATTATTATTTGATTTAATTTATAATAACATATAATACATTTAAAATGACATATTTTGTAACTCAGGTAATACAAATAACATTTAAAATAACGAAATTGAAATCTAGCTTCATATTATGATATTATTAGATTTAGTCGTCTATGTGAGATTTGAACTCACACCTTGTGCAATTTGTACAATGCTCTACCACCTTTTGAGCTAATAGACGAGAAAATATCAAACTTTTGATTGTAAATGAATGACAAAAAATATGCCTAAAATGACAGAAAATGTACCTAAAGTGACAATAAATTATATACCACCCAAATCTCACTTTTGACAACAATAGTTGTAAAAAAAGACAAAAGACAATGACGAAAAATATGCCAAAAGTGACGGAAAATGTTTCTAAAGTGACACAAAATCATACATTGCCATATCCTACTTTTGACAATTAAAGCTGTCAAAAAATGACAAGAAAATATAATGACAGAAAATATGTCTAAAGTGACAGAAAATGTATTTGAAGTGACACAAAGTCATACACCAACCAATTTCACTTTTGATAATTATGGCTGTAGAAAAAGACAAAATAAGGTAATTTAAAATACGCTTAAAGTGAAAAAATGTACTTGAAGTGACAAAATCATATACCATCCAATTTCACTTTTGACAATTACAGTTGTAGAAAAAATGACAGAAATAGAGTGACAGAAAATATGCCTAAAGTGATGGGAAAATTTATTTAAAGTGACATAAAACCAAACACCACCTAATCTCACTTTTGACAATTATAGATAGATGTAAAAAATTAACAGAAATTAGAATGGCAGGAAATATGACTAAAGTGACGGAAAATAAATCTAAAGTGACTAAAAACCAAACTAGACGTAATCTCACTTTTGAAACATAAATAAGGAAAACCAATGTCATTAGAATAAGAAAATCAATCGAAAGATTAGGATTAACAAGATTGTGAGATCATCGCGATTATTGCGATACGATTGCAATCTCATCTTCATCGTCACTATAATCATCATGTACCTAAATTCATGGAAAAACAATGAACTATTGTTCAATTAATAAATCGGACTACGATGAGAGATAAAATCATCAGAATCATTATCAATGAATTCATAATTAGCATCAGTAGCAATGGAATTGATAGCGGTATCATCGCTATAGTCAACTTCTAACGATTGATCATCATTCGAATCATGCATATTATTTTATGAATCCCTTAAATTAACTTCGAAAATTACCTAAATAGATTGATTTCCAATAATGCGTGTTTTCCATATCCGTCTTCGATCATAAGCACGAAAAAACGTCTAGAATCAAGCGTCGGTTCACCGAACTGATCGCGATAATACTTGCGGTGAAGAGAGCAACGACGAACATGCTACTGGAGATTCAAACCAAATTATTAGCAATTAATGAAAAAACAAACAAAATTAAACGAAAATAAAGCAACAAAATTAGAAAGAAATAAATGATGAACATAAATGAACCTGAGAATCTGAGATGAAGGAACATGATAGATGAAAAATTGAAAATACGAAGAAAATGAAGCAACTTGATTTAGTTGTTTATGAATTTATGATCAACAAAATATGGAAGCGAAAGAGAGGAAGATTAGAGGCAGGGAAGAAACCGTAAATGAGTGAATAAGAGCACATGAAAGGGGGTTTAATAAGGAATGATGTGGCTCAATCTAAGCCATCAGTGCTTATTTATTTGCATGGTCTAGATTGGTACAACGACCTCACCAAATAAAGGTGATCTCATATGATCCCATTTCTATATACATATATGTATATAAATAAGTTCAGACGAGTCCACTTTTTTGGTTGAGTCCCTAAGTCCTCATCAAGAACACTAGATTAAAGAAAAGATGGATGTATGACATTAAAAGCATTAATGACACTCAACTACTACTAAATTTCAGATTTGAATCTTTGCAATTTGAAGATAAGTTTTGTAACTTCATGACAAATTTTTGAAACTTTAGTTTTTTACGAGCGTAACTTTAACCTTTAAAGTCTCCGCCGTCCGACACGCCTCCCCATCCTAACAGTCCCCATATCCGGCAATACCAACAAGAAACCCAAATAAAAAAACATCAACACCCTGCCCACCACGACACCCTACCACCTCACGACGCCACTACCACTGCAGACCATCGCCTCGACACCCACCTTCGTCACCGACCAGACCCACTACCTGCCTTCCGCCACCAGAAAAATAACCCACCCTAAAACAGATCTGGACAAAAAAAAGTGATTTGAAAAAAAAAAATGGAGAAGAAGAGGAGCGCAAGGGACGAGGAGGAGGAGGAGGCTGGGAGAGGTCGATGGCGTTTGAGGGAGAAGACGAAAGAGGAGGAGGGCGGTGGGGCGGTCGCGGAGAAGATAATGGCGCTGAGATGGTAGCGGCGTGGCGAGGCAGCTGGTTGCGACGAGGCAAGGCTGATTGTTGCGGTAGGAGTGAGGAGGCACGAGAAAGAAGCCGATGGAGGAGGCGGCCAATAGAAGAGGAAGGAGGCCGAGGGAGGTGCGGCCGACGTTAGGATAAGGGTGGTGAGAGGGTTGTTTTTTTCTTTTGGTGATTTGGAGAGTGAAGAGAGAGAGATAGAGAGAGAGAGAGAGAGAGAGAGAAAGAGAGAGAGTTAGATGAGAGAGTGAAAACTCAAAAGTGGGTGAAAGATTAGACCATCCCCAAGCAAGAGTCACACTAACTAGGTCATCATCCATTTTTAATCTTAATCACCCCATAACTATCTTGACCCATTTACACCCTCCCAAGCAGAAAGTCATGACCTAGGTCACCAATTCAATCATTTTTCACTTTCCAACCTTTTCAATCATTTAATTTCCCACATTCTCTACCCTACTCAAACCAAACAACCAATCAGAAAGTGCCACCTACAAGGTCACCAAGGTCATTGGGTGACCTCCTTGAGGTCATGGGATGACCTCCAAGAGGTCATGGGTCACCAAAGGTCATGCTAATTATGGTTAATTTGTGTTTAAAGGGACCGAACAAGGTCATGACCTCCCTCATGACCTTGCTTGAGGATGGTCTTAGGGTTTGTGTTCTTTTATACCAAAGTCTTTCATTTTCTTTTAATCTTGACCATTGATTTCTTTGATCAAAGGGTGTAAATTTGGACTTAAGAAATTAACTTTAAATGGTGGACTTCCATGATCTCATTTATATGTATATGTAAGTGTACATGTATATATGGAGAGTGTTATTAGACAAATTTAAAATTGAAAAACACTTAATTATATAAGATAATTAAGTGGGTGATTTACATATATTTGTGGGACAAATATAAAAATCAAAATGGACCCATGCGAGTACATGTGGGCCGTGAAAATGAGCATTTAATTGGGTGTGTTTAGACACATCATTAGTCTAAGAAAGCATGCTTACTTTTGTTCTTCCCAATGTAAGCTTTTGTTCTTTTCAAGGATGCATAGAATAGACAAAAAGTAAACAAAACTCTCCATTCTCCTGTACCCTTTCTCCTAACCGGTCATAGTGAAAAAAATGAGCAATTTTTGCTCATAATTTACTCACTTGCGCCTATGTGAAGATGTTTACTTATCTCTCTAAAATTTACCATATACACTAAAAATCCCTACTAATTATTAGTAACATAAGATCTAGTATTAACATATTATTACTAAGTGTTAGTAATACATATTTCACTCACATTCCAAGGGATAATATTGATAGTATCTAGTTAATACTATCTTTATTAGTTTGAAGGCTTGTTCTTGGTGCTTCTTGAAGGAGGTATTCTACTTTATTTGGATACTAGGAGGATCTTGCCAAGCTAGTAGATAATCCCCCCGTCTCACTCATTAGTTATTAGTTGAATTTGATACAAAGATCAAGGAGGTGTGAGATAGAGTACTTTAATAATAATATTTCTTCTCAAACTTAACACTTGCACATGGAATAAAGTATGCTACAAATAGAAATGATAACTATTGACTTATACACCTAAAAGTGGATAATGATAATGTTGAGTTTATGGATCCAATACTTAAGAGGGGGAGGGGGTGAATTAAGTACTTTTTAAAATTTTAAACACACAACTCGGAATTTACCGGTTCTAAATCATCACCCCGGCAAATTAAACAGTTCAACGGACTGTTTAAACAATGAAGATTGTGCAGTACTGATTCGTACAGATTCATGAATGAATCGAAATAGAGAAAAAACAAAATAACGATCAAACAACAATAAGAACGCAGCGATTTTTAAGTGGTTCGACCTACTCTCTTAAGGTCTACGTCCACTATCTCTCTTATTAATATCTTCCTTATAAATCAACCCGATTACAAAGAAGACCACCGCAATCAACCCGATCGTGCAACTCGAGTACAAACCCGTACCCCAATAATCTCTCACTCACAAACTGAAAAATTACAATAACTTTGTCTCTTTATATGGTTCACAAATTCGAACAGTAGAGACAAGACCTTAAGGGATGAATATATTTGAACACTTTCACGATCCGACTTAAGGGAACAACTCAAGAGAATTTTTCTCGTTAAACAGGCTGTTTTTCTTTTGCTGAATGATTTTCAATAAAAGTATTCAGTTACATTCAACCTACTGGATTGATAGAAAAAATAATAGTAGGTGGTATTTGGAATCTTGCAAAACAAGGTAAAGATAATATTTAAAAATAATATCTTTTCTAAAGAGTCCATATCTTTTAAAACAACCTTAAAATAAAATAATCTTTTAACAAAATAAGTTTCCAAAGAGGACTCATAAGGTTGGAAAAGATTATTTTATTTAAGAGATTACCTCTCGAAAAATATTAATTGAGTTGTTCTGCATTAATTCATCCTGATTCAACAGTCTGAAAGACTGTTCAAAACTGTCACAATGAGCTATGCTAAAAAATATCATCTTTACATTAGCTAGACGATCAAAGAAAAGTTAGAACAATTCTTCATAGTTCCTTAAGCTTCATTCCAGCTTTTGCATTCTGTGATAAACATATCGAGGGATGTACACAGAAATCAAACACGTTAAACGACAAGTAGCACGGACTTGTCATCATTAACAAAAATGGTTCAACATCCCCATTTGATGATAGCAAGTCCTTAGTGATAAATTCCTCCTCAACACAAGATTAGTAAAACAATAATAATCATGACAATAGATATAAATGATGTTGGAGTACGTGTCCTCCACAATAGTGCGCCACATAATAAATATCATTAAGAAATATAATTGGGATATTTATTGACTATATATATATATATATATATATATATATAGAGAGAGAGAGAGAGAGAGAGGCAAGATCCGGTGAGTCCAACCATATATTTGAGTCCGTGAGTCCTAATTATAGCCGTCTGATCTAAAAAAAATGGAGCGCTGAGATTAAACCACGTAGGTACTAAAAACCAGCGTACAAAAGACGCTCACCTTCACACATATTGGTCTTTTTTTCTCTCTCTAAAAAATTTGCCAGAAACAATAGCAAACCTGTATCAAACAAATCTCACCTAATCCTCTCTAAACTATTGGAAAAATTATGGCAAAATGTGATTAATTTTGGTGGATTTCAACTACTTTTCGTCTTTCTTGATTAATTAGTTCACTACATTGAAAAATCTCACTCACTTGTCTCCAAAATATTTGAGGTACATTCGCTTCTAATTTTCTGCGATTTTAATTTAACTTATGTATTATTAAATTGATTATGAAGGTTAGATTTTGTTAGATTTTTTGTATGTATGATGATTAATTTTAATTTAAGAGGATTAAATAAGAAAAATCGAACTAATCGTAGAGGGATTTGTGGTACTTTTGATGTTCTTGTTTTAGATTTCCAAATATCGCAGTTTTACATGATTTTCAGCGCTTTTTAATGATTATATCGACGTATTGGACTAATTACTATCATCTATTGTAGTTTTAGTTGTTTACTAGATTTTTTTTTTCATTAATCGCGAAAATTAGGGTTTAAAATGTTTAATTTTGAAAACTAGGGTTTAATATTTTTTAATTGTGAAATTTAGGATTTCGTAGTATAAAATTAAATCTGTGTGACATTGTTGTTGAAAAAAATTAATCGTTAGCGTTCATTTCATGAGTAATGTCAATATAGGTGGTTATGATAATGAAAAAACCTTGTGGTATTGTTGTTTGTATGAGCTGATATTGAATGTGAAGATTAGAGGTACTTATCTTCATAATTTATGCAGTTGAGAATGGTGTGATATTCTTTTAGACTATGATGGTACTTCTAAACATCCAGATATTATTGAAAAATTTCTTAATGATGGAGATGATTCGGTATGAGGGAGATATTTGAAACTGACTTGCAATCGAAAGTGTACATGCGTTATTACTTGGTAGAAATGGCAGTTGCATTGCTTCTAACTGTCAAGACTTTGCAGATGACGCATTTGATTAACATAGTTAAAGACTTCGCAGAAAAGAAAGAGGACATTAAGAAAAACAGTGAAAGAAAATAGGACAATGAAGGGAAATGGAAATGAGAAGAACGACTAAGTTGAGGAGGGTAGATGCTCCGACAAAGAAAGAAGAAGGATCATATCGAGATAACGAAGATTAGCATTGAAATACCACTACTTTGTAACTCTGTAAGTGTTCATTGTGGAGAAGATGATGTTGACGATAAATAAGAGCTCAAGATATGATATAGACGATTAAAGAGTATTGCAATAAGTGTGGGTAGAGGAAGAGGTAGTGGTAGAGTTAGAGGAAGGAACTAAACTGATTAGTTTGTTGTCTTGACATAATGCTTTTATTGAATATATGCAATGATTGATGTAATTTTCGAAGAATATTTATCTATTGTAGTTGTGATTGACTAGTATTGTTGCCGGTATTTTTTGATATTGTTTAGGAGCTGCAGTGATATTTTATCTCATATGTAGTGATATTGTGTCTGAATAGCAAAAAAGTTGGAGGGTTACAAGTTTCTTATCCAATGTGACATTGTTTGGGCTGAAGTGTGATATTGTTTACCACATCTTGTGATATTGTTAAGCATGTAGTGTGGTATTGTTTACCAAATCATTTGATATTGTTTATTATAAAGTGTGATATTGATTACGATATCTAGTGATATACATTGTTAAACAATGTGATATTATTTACCGAAAAAATGAAATACTTTATAAAACATATATTGTTTATTTAATATCATAAAAACATTGCAAATCCTGATACACCTATAATATTATTACTATGATCTTTCTATTCAAAATTATAACCGCTGAAGTGTGATAATGCTATGTGTGAAGTTTGATATTGTGTGGTAATGCTTTTAGAACAATATCACGTAAACTTATGAAAATATATATGGTTCTTATAACTGCTTGGAAAATGGTAAATAAAGATAGATCTATGATATTTTTGATAGCATAGTGTGATATTATTATTAACACAATAAATTGATATTGTTTACCAAATCATTTGATATTATATTAGCATAATAAGGGTGTTATTGTTTCCTATAGAGTATGATATTGTTTACCACATCTTGTGATATTGTTGAGCAAGTAGTGTGATACGGAGTATTGTTTACCAAATCATTTGATATTGTTTCTTATAGAGTGTGATATTGTTCACCACATGTTGTGATATTGTTAAACCAATAGTGTGATATTGTTCTCAAAATCATTTGATACTGTGTCATGAAAGGTGATATTGTGTGTAGTTAAGTGTGAAATTGTTAAATCAATCGTGTGATATTGTTTACCAAAAAAATAAAATACGTTAGAAATCATATATTGTTTATTTAGTAACATGAAAAAATGGCAAATCCTGATACAACCATAATATTGTTATAGATATTTTTGAGCCAACTCAAAAATGGAAAAAAGAATACAAAATTATAAGCGCTGGAAAGCATATATAAAAATAAAGAATTTATCTTTATAATAGAAATGAATACAAAAAAGGATTTGCTCAGTTGTTGATGTACTATAGACTTCGTGAACATGCACACATACTCTTAAGTAACCTTTGAAGGCGAAAAAATCTGCAAAATGGATAACAAAGTACAAAACTGATCTCAGTATCATCTTCCCGGTAAAAGAAAATATAAAAAATTTTAATAAAAAATAGGAAACATAAATGAATGTTGTAATAAAAATTATTAACACTGGAGACGTTATCACTAGATTGTTGTGATAAAGCATGCTGAATGGCTGGATTAGAGCAGTTAAGCTTATCATTATGTGTTATTTGTTTACAATTATTGCACAACCTTTTCAGCTTTTGTGCCTTTGCATTGCACTAATGTTTCTTAGAGATATTACACCTAAGCACTAGTAGAATAACACCTTATCAAACCGGTTGAAATCTACCCTTTGACATTGGTTCTCGTGGATGCAATTTGTATGAAGCATTGGTATCAGTTGTACAATCGATGCTAAAGAGCATATTTTCAAACGGTTACTGTCCACAAACAATCCCGAAGGCACGCCTTTGGAACCAGTTCCCCTACAATAATTACTGCACAATGCAATGTTACAACAAAAGAACAATAGTTAGGGCAGCAAAATAGCAGTAACATTTTACAGCATTTACCGCAAAGCAACGACATTTTACAGCAAAAACACCATATCGCAGCATTTAGAGCAACTTTTTTACTTCATTTTATTGCAAAACAACAACAATTTACAGCAAAAAAACACCATTTTCAGCATTTATAGCAACATTTTATAGCAAT
This sequence comes from Heliosperma pusillum, assembly GCA_022085475.1. Taxonomy (NCBI): domain Eukaryota; kingdom Viridiplantae; phylum Streptophyta; class Magnoliopsida; order Caryophyllales; family Caryophyllaceae; genus Heliosperma; species Heliosperma pusillum. Next base: position 3,078 of record JAIUZE010021292.1, on the reverse strand, counting down.
TGCATAATTTTACAGCAGTTTACAACACTACATAGCAAGTGGGCATCGTTTAACAAAAACTCGGAGCAAATTAAACGAGAACTTAATTTTCAGCAATCCAACCTACATACTTACAGCCACACCTGATTGATTTCTGGTAAAGGACCAAGCTATTCTCCTCCGTCATTAAAACACTAAGTTAGCACAATTAAAAAGTTTTGATTAAGAGAAGTCAACCTCAATTTTTATTTGAGCAAGGGCAACGACTGGAACTTGTATGAGTTTCATCCACCCTCTCAGATCCCGTCGGCACATAGGTACCTAAACACTACCATCTGTATTATAAGTACAAGACCAACAATTCTAAACTTAGGGTCCTAAGCAACCATTTAACAAAGATGAAAATAAGAAATCAAACACAATCCAAAAATATTTAACCATACAAACTTAAGAAATCACCATGATAAATGAAAGAGGGGCGTTATTAAAAAAGTTATTCTCAAGGATCGAAGCGTCTTAAGAATTGAGACGAGCACTAGTTTATTTACCCATCAGAGTAGTAAGCCAACTATTCATATATATGAACGCTTCGTCAATCCCCAACCGTTGTGCACAACTCTATCTCATTTCAACACTACCACCTTAATTAATATTTTACGGGCGCACACTCCGCTTTAAAGATTGCAGGTTGTCGTTATTTGCACAAGGATATAAAGATGGAAATCGACATCAAACAATATCAAAAAATATTGTTTTTAAGAGAATGACTAAAAAATTGATGTTTTGCTCAGTTGATGGCATACAAACTCTTAACCAATGTGCATAAAAGTAACAAAAAAGAACAATACATCATCTTAATAGCATCATTAAGACTAAAGGAAATACACAAAGATAAAAATAATGAATGTTTACTTATGTTTTGTATATTTAACATATTAAGAAGTGTAATCTACTGCAAGGGTTGAGGAAATAGGTCATGACAGGAAAGAGTAAAATACAATACACTGTAATTCAAATTGTGATATTGTTAAGTATAGCATGTGATACTATTTAGAATGATGTGTGATACTGATTTGAATAAATTGTTAAAACAATAATATATTACAATATATTTCAGGTCGTGATACTATTAAGAATAACATGTGATACTAATTTACATTAATTAATTAGTTGAACAACCATACATTAAAGTATATTTCAGTTTGTGATACTATTGAGAATGACATGTGATACTAATTTACATTAATTAGTTAAACAATAACAAGTATTTACTTGAACGAAAAACTCGATGAAAACACAAATCTGAACAAATTTGCCGAGTATACAAGTTATAATAACGCGAAAAGCAGAAATAAACGAAAATTATGATAGTGATAATCAATTCATACAAAAAAAAGATGATAATAATACATCAATCAAATTACATTAATTACTCAAACAATAACAAGTATTTACTTGAATGAAAACTCGATTAAAACACAGATCTGAACAAATTTACTAAATATACAACTCATAATAATGCGAAAAGATGAAATAAAACAAAAATTATGATAGTGATTATCAATTCATACAAAAAAAAGATGATAATAATACATCAATAAAAAAAATAGGAACAATTCAAGATTGAAAAAGAAACTAATACTTTTAATAGAAGGACAAAGAATAATTTACCTGTAATTGATTTGCTAGAAATGATGAATAAAACAATTGTTGGAGCAAATTAGGTCACAAGCTAAGTAGAGCGTTGTAAAAGCAGATGAGTGTGGAAGAGAGAGGGTAGAGAGAGAAAGTGAATGAATTAGAATGAAAGGATGGATGGTCATGTGAGTATATATAATAACCTAGTAAATGACGCAAATACCCTCACTAATCCGCGAATGATCTCAGCCTTTGATCTCTCTTATCTGACAGTTGAGATTAGGACTTACGGACTCAAATAGTTAGGGTGGACTGTAACAACCCGAAAAATGCCAATTTTTCTAGTAAAAATATTTACTAACACTTTTCAGTAGAACTTAAGTTTTTAAAATAGGAATTTTCGTTCCGAGTCTTATTTTGAAATTCCGCGTTCGTATTTGGAATTTTTGAGAGATTTCATGAAAAGACCGTTTTTGGTCGTCTTTGACTTTTCTTGACTTTTAAACCGTCTTTGACTTTTTCTTGACTTTTTAAAGTCGTCATTTACTTTTTATTGATTTTTAAGTCGTCATAAACTTTTCTTGACTTTTAAGTCATTTTTGACTTTTCTCGACTTTTAAGTCGACTTTGACTTTCGTTGACTTTTCCCGACTCGTCTTCATTTTGAAGACCGAAATTTTATTTAAAAAAATAATATTTTTGATTTATTTTTATTAAGATTTATTAGATTTATCATAATTTAATATAATTATTTTGAATTTATTCGGAATTTAAAGAATAACTTTTACGGTTTTTACCGAACGTCATTTAACTATTCCCGACTCATCGTAATGCCGCAACAAAATCGAAACTCGACTTTGGCATGAGTCACCGCCCATGTCACGCTTTACACTCACACTAGATATTTTATTTGTTTTGAATAAACCTAATAATCATATCTAGATATTGTTCTACTTATCGATCAGTTTAACGAAAATTACTCAAATCGTTTTACAAAACTGACCCGATATCACCCATACCCACGGTTTTTTCTTCCTCTCTTAGCCTTGATATTTATTCCTTTTCATATAATAACATCATATCGTTTATATTTAATTCATTAACTTAATATCTACTTATTACGGTAATTCATTAGTATACCGGGTCACTTCCATAACCACAATTTCAAACCCAACTCCACTCGTGTTTTGCTCTATATTAACGACACTCCCACCCCCACTTTACTCACAAACAACTTTCCATTTTACAACAAATCAAATTAAGATCAAAACCTCACTTTATTTAATCGTTCTTCGTGTTCTTCGTCGTTCATCAATTGTTCTTCATCGTTTTTGAGCAAAACCTTCATAAAATCTTCGTTTCTTAATTAAATCCATCCTAATTTATATTTCTAGACTCTCCTCTTCGCTCCTCATCTTCACGTACGGTTATATTTCAATTCCGTCAAGATCATTTTCAACA